>JAVRXN010000009.1:43382316-43567316 GCA_033556935.1 Timema podura | reverse complement strand
GGGTGCAGGGGTGGTATTTCCAACAGTTTTAACATTCCTGTCATTGGTTGGATCGATGCAAGTCGAACTCTCAGACTTTCAGTGGCTGGTAAAAACTTTAGTCGTGTGAAGACGCCGGACGAAGCGATGGTAGGACCGACGCTTGCGAACGCTGACACGTCACGTGATTAAAAACAAGAGTGTGTGTGTGTGTGTCATCGAGAGACCGCCATTTTTGTTTTTTGCTTCTTTTAGTAGTTTTTCCCCTCCCCCCACTCAGGTTAGTTGTTTAAACGGTATTTGTTTGTAGTAGATCAGTTCGTCAACTGACAGATGTTACGGTGGGTTGTTAAGAGTAAAAACTAATATTTATAAATGTATAAAACACTAAAACATTCAGTTACAGTTATAATAAAATTATTTTTTTCTAATCAAGAAGTAATATTTCAAAATTTATTTTATCATGCAAAACATTTTTATCAAGTCAAGCATGTGTAGACAAACTTGTCACTAATTTAAAGACTGAATCATTATTCATGAATCGCCTGTTTTTAAAATAAAAATCTATAAATAATAATGATAATATAATATTAGTAAGTATGGCTTTGTAAAAACAAATATTTTATCGAAGATTTTATTGTAATTATTTGATAAAATGAGCCATTTAAGATAGCTCTACCACGCGCATGAAGTTTAAATTAACTAAGTATTTATCTTAGGATTAGTATTATCAGATGGAATGAATTATTTATTGTATATTTGATAATACTTTTTAACTAAACAAGTACTTATCTTAATAAAACCGCGGGTTTAATAAAGTTGTATTGTTTTGTGCTTTACAATTATTTTTATAAAATTCATAAATAGCATTTTCATAGCTTTGGCCTACTTAAACTATCTCGAAATGACAAATGTTCGTTTCCCCATGTTTTACAATCATGTCAGTATCTTTATTTATTTCAGAATGTTTTATGATTTTATTTTTGCAAGCTTTTATTCAGACTGTCATGCATGAACTCATACGAATAGCTATTATCAATCTTGATAGCTGTTCCTCATGTTCTTATTGAGACGTGCTACGTTCCAAGGTCAAATGTTATTTCTTATATCAACATTAAATTTAGATAGAAATGTATCTAAAATACTTTCAATATATACATTTTTTAATCGTTTTATTATCGATGTATACCTAAATATAATTCAACACATTAGTTTTGATAACATGAATAAATGTTATTTGGTGAGTCTAATCGCACATTATGTTGTGTTAAATACTTCCCAAAATTATAATTTAATAAGCTAGTTACAAACATGATATTTAAACTACAATTTTGAAGCATTAAAATTAAATATAATATCCCTGCATAACTCAGTTTTAAAATCCCTTGTAAATAAATTGTTTCACTGTTGTATCCGTGTATAATGGTTGAGGAAAGTCAACCCCTTATAAATTTGTGTATACTGTCCCGCCTATCAGATGTGTACTATTATAGTATCTAGATGTATCTCACGGCGTTGAGATTTAAGCTAAATAATTATAAAATATAAACGTAGACAAAGTCCGATAGTCGTCATGTGCCAACGGCAGGCTATGTCTGGTTTCAGTTGGTCACTCACATGTGAGAACTGTGTGTTGTTTCAGCTTCAATCACCCACATGTGAGAGCTGTGTGTTGTTTCAGTTTAAGTCATCCACATGTGAGAGCTATGTCTTGTTTCAGTTTAAGTCACACACATGTGAGAACTGTGTGTTGTTTCAGCTTCAATCACCCACATGTGAGAGCTGTGTGTTGTTTCAGTTTAAGTCACCCACATGTGAGAGCTGTGTGTTGTTTCAGTTTAAGTCACCCACATGTGAGAGCTGTGTCTTGTTTCAGTTTCAGTCACCCACATGTGAGAGATGTGTCTTGTTTCAGTTTAAGTCACCCACATGTGAGAGCTGTGTCTTGTTTCAGTTTCAGTCACCCACATGTGAGAGATGTGTCTTGTTTCAGTTTCAGTCACCCACATGTGAGAGCTGTGTCTTGTTTCAGTTTCAGTCACCCACACGTGATAGCTGTGTCTTGTTTCAGTTTCAGTCACCCACACGTGAGAGCTGTGTCTTGTTTCAGTTTCAGTCACCCACATGTGAGAGCTGTGTCTTGTTTCAGTTTCAGTCACCCACACGTGAGAGCTGTGTCTTGTTTCAGTTTCAGTCACCCACACGTGAGAGCTGTGTCTTGTTTCAGTTTCAGTCACCCACATGTGAGAGCTGTGTCTTGTTTCAGTTTCAGTCACCCCATGTGAGAGCTGTGTCTTGTTTCAGTTTCAGTCACCCACATGTGAGAGCCAGGCTAGAGGAGCTGATGGGCAGCAACATTGTCCGGGTGACGGACAGAGCCTATATGCAGCGACTGCAGCAGCGAATACACGAGGACCACGTGACTCGACAGCAGGAGAGGATTGCTGTCAGGGAGGTTAAGGCTACTTGCTAACACTAGCCTTGCTGACACTCTAACACTAGCCTTGCTGACACTCTAACACTAGCCTTGCTGACATTCTAACACTAGTCTTGTTGACACTCTAACATTAGCATTGCCGATACTCGCCTTGATAAGTAATAGTCATAGTTAATATAGGAGTGAGTGCATGGCTATGTTTGTGAGTAATACATAGCTAATATAGGAGTGAGTGCATGGCTATGTTTGTGAGTGATATATAGTTAATATAGGAGTGAGTGCATGTCTCTGTTTGTGAGTAATACATAGTTAATATAGGAGTGAGTGCATGGCTATGTTTGTGAGTAATACATAGCTAATATAGGAGTGAGTGCATGGCTATGTTTGTGAGTAATACATAGTTAATATAGGAGGGAGTGCATGGCTATGTTTGTGAGTAATTCTTAGTTAATATAGGAGTGAGTGCATGGCTCTGTTTGTGAGTAATACATAGTTAATATAGGAGTGAGTGCATGGCTCTGTTTGTGAGTAATACATAGTTAATATAGGAGTGAGTGAATGGCTCTGTTTGTGAGTAATACATAGTTAATATAGGAGGGGGTGCATTGCTATGTTTGTGAGTAATACATAGCTAATATAACAGAGTGAGTGCATTGCTATGTTTGTGAGTAATACATAGTTAATATAGGAGTGAGTGCATGGCTCTGTTTGTGAGTAACACGTAGTTAATATAGGAAGGAGTGCATGGCTCTGTTTGTGAGTAATACATAGTTAATATAGGAGTGAGTGCATGGCTATGTTTGTGAGTAATACATAGTTAATATAGGAGGGGGTGCATTGCTAAGTTTTGTGAGTAATACATGGCTAATATAACAGAGTGAGTGCATTGCTATATTTGTAACACAATTTACAGCACCTCTAGCACATATAATATTTTCAAGGCGTGTATTATGTTAGCCTGGCGGGTATTCCAGGAATTTTAGGGGTGGGCGGGATCTTTCATGTCACAGTGGAATTTCTAGGGCTTGAAGGAATCTGTTTGAACTTGGTTAGAATAGTTGGTGAGACAAGTCCTGGCAACACGAGTGTAAGGACAAGGGGGACTCGACATGTTGGTGTACTAGGTTCATTACTCGGATAAGAGGATCTCAAAGTTTCAGGGGACTGGGCTCATTACTCGGATAAGAGGAACTCAAAGTTTCAGGGTAACTAGGGGGGTTATCATTACTCGGATCAAGAGAACTCAAGTGTTCAGTGGTACTAGGTTTCATTACTAGGACAAGAGAAACTCGACGTGTGGGGTACTAGGTTCATTACTAGGACAAGAGGAACTCGATGTGTTGGGTACTAGGTCATTACTAGGACAAGAGGAACTATGTGTTGGGGTACTAGGCTTCATTACTAGGACAAGGGACCTCAAGTTTCAGGGTACTGGGCTCATTACTAGGATAAGACTCGAGGGGTCATACTATGCGGTCAGTTCAGGGTACTGGGCTCATTACTAGGATAAGAGGAATCTCATGTGTTGGGTACTGGCTCATTACTAGGATAAGAGGATCTCAAAGTTTCAGGGTACTGGGCTCATTACTAGGATAAGAGAACTCGACGTGTCGGGTACTGGGCTCATTACTAGGATAAGAGGAACTCGACGTGTTCGTGGTACTGGGCTCATTACTAGGATAAGAGGACTCGACGTGTTCGTGGTACTGGCTCATTACTAGGATAAGAGGAACTCGACGTGTCGTGGTACTGGGCTCATTACTAGGATAAGAAGAACTCGACGTGTCGTGGTACTGGGGCTCATTACTAGATAAGAAGAACTCGAGTGTTCGTGGTACTGGGCTCATTACTAGGATAAGAGGAACTCGACGTGTCGTGGTACATGGGCTCATTACTAGGATAAGAGAACTCGACGTGTTGGGGTACTGGCTATTACAGGATAGAGACTCGACGTTGTGGTATGGTTCAAATTTCAAAAAGGATAGTAATGCCCCATTATTTAAACCAATATAATATTTTAAAGGGGGAAAGTCTTCAAGTTTTTCAAATGAAAAATATAAAGTAATGAAAAATAATCAATCATTCTTATAAAACATTTATTATTAAACAACACAAAAACCTAATTTCTCCCTAGCCTGATCCTAACTACACTTGTAGTTGGTCTACTTTGACCTTAAATCCACGGGTAGGGGTGAAGCCTCAGGAGAATCTGCAAACATGAAAATAGGCCAAGTACAACTAAATTATTCTCAACAGTTTTCAAAGAAATGTTGTTGTTTTTAAGCCAGAAGCCTCCATTTTCATACCGAGGTGCGATATTATATATAAAAAAGCAGGCTTTTTATCTATCTGGTTCTTTACCAAGCCTAAAGCTCACGGTTGTCTGGTATTAAAAAAAACCGTGTCGAATTATTTTCATTTAGAGAAGAGTTCCTTACAGCTCTCTTTGCATCGTTGCGTGACTTATAAAATACGCCTCTAATATGACGTCATACATCACGCAACTTTTATTCCATTATTATTATTATTATTATTATTATTATTATTATTATAATATATTATTATTTATATTATTATTATTATTATTATTATTATTATACCAACATTAATCATTCCAAACAATATAATACAACATTTTGGTGAAAGATCAAGAGTGGGTCGCGAACTAAAAAAAACAAAGATTATATTTACCGAGCGAAAAGCGTGCACTCAAATATTATTTACTTATTGAGAGAACAATCTTAGAAAGAACCCCAGAACGAAGTTTTTTATGGTAGTGTGAGGGATAGAGGGGCTAAGGGGAGGAAAGGTGGGCGTACCACCACACACCACCCTTCATAAAAGTTCGTGATATCTGAAATTGGGTTTTCACTTTTCCTCAGGGCAGGGCTCATTGATCCATAGAAACTTTAGACGTCTCGTACCTTGTTGGGTGATGATATTTAAAATTGACCGTTAATGTGAAGTGGGGTTGTATTAGGTAATGAGGGGTGAAGTTATCATGAACAAAGGTATAAAGCCCTTATTGTAGCAGGGGGGTATTATTGAAATAAACGAAATAGAAAAAACTGAAATTTTAATTCCCCGTACGTTTATTTTATTAGAATATGATTGGGACATTCTTATTACAAACAACTACACTTATTTAAAACCAGTTAAAAAGTGATGTTTAGAGTTGTTATCCAACATTTTACTGCCTCGTTTTTATTAAACATTTTAATTTAATCATTTTTCATGTTAATCAATCTATCAAATATTTTTACACTTTGCATTGATAATTTAAACGCAATTTTAATTTTTCCTATGGCTAAGTGGTCAGGAGATTGTCTACAGGTCTAGTGAACCTCCATTGAATCAATTACGGTAAGTGAATACCCAAACAATAACAGTTTCCATTTCTGAAATGCAAAATTCTGTCAAAACATAAACAAATACGACCTGATCCCATCCTTTGAGAAGAATGGATTTATGCCGGAATGGAGTGACCTTGACTCGAAACTGCGCTATTTCCACCGAGAGATGGATAACTCAACAAGACAAAACGTTTCTACTTTTTATATCTCATAATATTCTTTATACGTAACCCTTTCTCAATATATTCAAATAAAATGTAGAAAGACTAAAAAATATACAAAAAACTTACGAAATAATACTAATGCAAGTTAGTTCTGGAGTCATAACTTAGACATGTTATTTCACGTAGACTAGATATCTTTAAATAAAGTGAACTTTTTAAATCCCGAAGCAATTCTTATGTAAGACAAAAGTTTTACACGTACAGTACACGGAGTGTAATGGACTTTAAATGGAATAAAACAAAATTTGGGTCATGATGACCTTTTAACTAGTTGTAGAGTAACGTAACTCATTTTGGACTTGAGATTTGGAAGTATAATTACGAAATAATGTTGTTTATAATCCCATAAAACAGTAATAATATTCTTAGTTCGAAACATAAAGTAACTTATAATTTAGAAATGTGTACTCTTAGGTTTGTTCAAAGAGAAGATGTGAAGATATAATGTGTTCTTGAAAATTAAGGATTGACAGTTTCAGTGGAGGAAGTACATAATTACTCCACGTTCACATTTTCCAACATTCAGTAAGGGACTGGGGACAATTATAAAACACAATCACTAAACAGGCCTTGAGGAACTGGAAATTTCAAGTTCACCAGAAATTAAGCTCATCATTCACCCTATCCTGACACACATCCTCCTTCAAATACATTCTCACATTATCCTCTCATCAACGTCTTCGGTCTATCAAGAGCTCTTGTATCTTCAGGTTTCCCAACTAAAATGTTTTTTGTACACGCTTGTCAACACCACCCATATGCGCCACATGACCACCCCACTTCATACTGCCCACCTTGCTCATCTTTAATATGTTTCGGCAGGCATACAAACCATGAAGTTCTTCATTAAGTAACGTTCTCCATTCTCCTGTTTTTTTAATTCCTCTCAGACCTAAATTATTTTTATGAATGGTTTGCTCTCAAAAACACTATTTTATTAGTACAAAGTGAGAAACCACGCTTTACATCCGTAAAAAAAAACAACGATTTATATAATGTTTTAAATTCTTTAGTTTAATATTTCGAGAAAGAAGATGAGACGACAACAGTTCAGGATCTCAATATCCACCTTCAAGCTACCATTCATATGTTGCAGTAGTAGAGCTCCACCTACAAGCTACCATGTATGTGTTACAGTAGTAGAGCTCCACTCTCAAGCTATCATGCATGTGTTACAGTAGTAGAGCTCCACTCTCAAACTACCATGCATGTATTGTAATAATAGAGCTCCACTCTCAAGCTACCATGCATGTGTTGCGGTAGTAGAGCTCCACCTTCAAGCTACCATTCATATGTTGCAGTAGTAGAGCTCCACCTTCAAGCTACCATGCATGTGTTGCAGTAGTAGAGCTCCACCTTCAAGCTACCATGCATGTGTTACAGTAGTAGAGCTCCACTCTCAAACTACCATGCATGTGTTGTAATAATAGAGCTCCACCATCAAGCTACCATGCATATGTTGCAGTAGTAAAGCTCCACCTACAAGCTACCATGCATGTGTTACAGTAGTAGAGCTCCACTCTCAAACTATCATGCATGTGTTGTAATAATAGAGCTCCACCATCAAGCTACCATGCATATGTTGCAGTAGTAAAGCTCCACCTACAAGCTACCATGCATTTGTTGTGTTGCAGGCGGAGGAGGTCGAGAGGGAGAAAAGACTAATACTCCAAGGGAAGATCCCGATGGAAGAAGCACCCAAGGAGCTCGCTGACCACCCAGTCCTGCTCATCTCACAGATCACGAAGAAGATAGCGGAGGAGCGTAGTATCAAGGTCACTTACTCAAACCCCTAACCACCACATTACTCACCACTCACAGTGACACTGGCTGCAAGACTACCCAGGGGTTCCTAGTTTGATCTCAGAATATTTCCTAACAATTATTCAAAACTTTTAAAATATATTTTCATTTGGATTTAAAAGTTTAAACATTGTTCCTATATTAGTCGTTTGCTTAGAAAGTACATGATAGTTCTTCAAATAGCATCAAATATAAGTTTGGTTAGCGCATATGACTCCTCCTGAAAAACCGGGCGTCGAACCTGTCAGTTCATAAGTTGGTTTCCAGTGGTGAGGTCCTAAAGTAATTAGTTCTCCAGATATCGGTGAGTAGTACATTTTGAGTTGGGGGCAGTGTAAAGCCCCCAGACAGCAAAGACAAATCATTTGAAATTTTAAATAATTTTTATGTTGTTTGCAGCCTATAACATGGGGTATTTAAATAATATAAATGGATTCATTTTAATATTTACAAGGTTGTGCATGTTTTATTTGGTACCCATTTACAGCTTAAAAGTATGTCGACAGTGACACGTCTAAAAAAGTAGCACCAGAACACCATTAGGCCTCGTTAGGCCTCACTAGCACCACTAGTCCCTGCTAGCCCCTGCTAGTCCCCACTAGTCCCGCTAGTCCCTGCTAGTATCAATTTGTCCCTGATAGTCCCCATAAGTCCCTGCTAGTCCCCACAAGCCCCTGCTAGTCCCCGCTAGTCCCCGCTAGTCCTCGCTAGTCCCTGATACTACCTATTAGTCCCTGCTAGTCCCCACTAATCCCTGATAATTCCCACTAGTCTCTGATAATTCCCACTAGTCCTTGGTAGTCCCTGTTGTCCCTGCTAATCCCTGCCAGCCACCACTAGTCCCTTATAATCCCTGCTAGTCCTTGATATTTCCTGCTAGTCCCTGCTAATCCTTGCTAGTCACCACTAGTCCCTTATAGTCTCCACTAGTCCCTGATAATCCCTGTTAGTCCCTGCTAGTCCCCACTAGGCTAAGTTCCAGTACTGCTACAGCATCCAGGTTTGTCTTGTCTTTCAGAAGAAGACGGTACTGACCAGTCCCAACTTCTACCCCTCCCCCGCCACACTCTCTGAGGACGAGGAGAGAGAGGGGGCAATCATCATGCAGGAGAGGGTGGCGGAGGGAGATCTTTCTCTGGAAGATAAATTGGAGGAAGTGGAGGATCCGGAGAGGAAGTACATGCTCACCCCAGAGCAGTACGAGAAGCTCAAGTACGAGAGTCCGCTTATCAAGCAGCTTCGAAACGTGGAGGTGAGTGCAGATCAACAAGATGAGTACAGAGCTGTATCAACAAGGTGAGTACATAGCTGGATCGACAAGGTGAGTACAGAGCTGGATCGACCAGGTGAGTACAGAGCTGGATCGACCAGGTGAGTACAGAGCTGGATCGACCAGGTGAGTACAGAGCTGGATCAACAAGGTGAATACGGAGCTGGATCGACAAGATGAGTGCAGAGCTGGATTGACAAGGTGAGTACAGAGCTGGATCGACAAGGTGAGTACAGAGCTGGATCAACAAGGCGAGTACAGAGCTGTATCAACAAGGTGAGTACAGAGCTGGATCGACAAGGTGAGTACAGAGCTGGATCGACCAGGTGAGTACAGAGATGGATCAACAAGGTGAATACGGAGCTGGATCGACAAGATGAGTGCAGAGCTGGATCAACAAGGTGAGTACAGAGCTGGATCGACCAGGTGAGTACAGAGCTGTATCAACAAGGTGAGTACAGAGCTGTATCAACAAGGTGAGTACAGAGCTGGATCAACAAGGTGAGTACAGAGCTGGATCGACCAGGTGAGTGCAGAGCTGGATCGACAAGGTGATTACAGAGCTGTATCAACAAGGTGAGTACAGAGCTGTATCAACAAGGTGCGTACAGGGCTGGATCAACAAGGTGAGTACTCGTATCATCGAGCATAATTCCAGAGATACCTGGTTCGATTCCAGGCCGGGTATTGATGAACATAATTGATATTTGTAAACGATTCCTACCTCTTAATCAATTATTAAACTTCTGAGTGCTATTTACAGCATTATTAGGCGAAATGTCCTTGGTTAAGTTAGTTTGTAACGCATGTGTTGTTATTTTATACAAAGTTAGAAAGATAGATTTTTATATATTGGGTTAGGAACTCAAAAAACACATTTTTTTTATGTCTATTTATTTTTTTATTTTTCAAACGTGTTTTTGTGTTTGTTAATGATGCAAATGCTTGCTTTGATACCAAAGCGTCCTTGTACCTAAATGATAATGATGATAGTGATGATGTATTGTTACAGACGGTGGTTGAGCTCTACAAACTGGCGGACGAAATCGTGGGGCCCTTGAAGAAAGGGGAGAACCCTTGCGCCCCTCTTACTTTCAAATGATGGCGAGTCCCCTGGACTTGAAAAGAACACTCCGAATGTGGCCACGTTTTAACCAAGCGACCTTACCGGCTTCCTTTCACAAACTCAATGGACATAGATTTTTCAGACTTTTGCAAAAAACAAACAAGTAAAAAACAACAACATTAATCTTAAATTTTGCACCAAAAATTAAACTCTGGCCAGAATCTTTGAATTGGAAATATCGTGCGCACAGATCTGCATTTTTATTTGATAGCCTTTTATTTCTCTGTTTTATTTTAATTAAGGTTATGTGATTTGTTTTAAAATAAAAATACATGTCATGGGTGTGTTTAACTTTTGTGCTTGTTATAGTTGTGAGAATTATCGCTGCATATTACTGGTGGCTAATTACCAGTGGTAGTAAAGTTATTAGAAACAGTCAACTAGCTCAAAATGTGGACTATCACTAAATACAAGTTTTCCTAAAATAAGATGAACGTCATCTAATAAACGCCGGGGAAATTCCCTTAGTTCATCTTCACGTTTGTTCATTTAGTGGACTCAAAATGATTTTTTTTTGCAAAAAAGCAGCAGGATCAAGTTTAATGTTGATAAGCTATGAACATCGTGAATCACACACCCCTAACATCGCACTCTTGTGACATGGTTCAGTTTCCTACGTCAAAATGAATTCAACTGCGGATATTTCAGTCACAGCCTACAGAAAAGTTTATATTTACTGGAATAGAAGAGTGAGTTCTGCATTCAAACAAAATTTGGCATAGATTGAACTTCTTCTAGCCAGAGCACGTATAATAAGTTATTTGTTGTTCTGACCAGTGCGAGCAAGGTAACCCTACACAGGTATCGAATTGCAAAAAATGAGCCTAATAGTTTTTTATTCACTTCGTCTATTATCAGAATAAAATCCTATTAAAATTTGTCACAATTAAAGAAACAGAAGAAGGATTTTTCTTTGAAAATGCCTTTTTAAATGTAAAAAATTACAACAAACTGGTATTTGCCAATTATTTAAATTTGTTCTATGGTACTATTTACAAAGTAGTAATAATAAATCCACAAAACAACATCACTCTTAAACCAATGAGAATATAAAATTAGTCTCATAATATTGGATGATGTAAAGACAAGCTATCAGGGAAATATTGCAACCCACTTCAATGGTCACATGGTCTAAGGTGCTACTCTCACAGTAGACTAAATTGCTGATGACGGGGAGATCGAGGTTTGAATCCCAGACGGGTGTACTGAGAGTGACTTTTACAAAATTGTTTTCCACTTTCCTCCCACGCAAATGCTGTTACACTTCCTCTAATAATCTTCATTATTCCTTAAACTATCAGCGTAATTAGTACATAAACATACATCCCGAACGGGTAGTAAGACGCAATGATAAAAATAAGTTAAAACAATTGTTTGCATTTGAGTGCGTTAAGTGAAAAGTTGTCCAGTAAATGAACACGTTCTTCCCTAGCACTGCTAGTTACTGTAACTACCGCGCTCTGCTATTATGTACACAACTTACAACTTAACTGTTTAGTTACTGTAACTAGCGCGCTCTGCTATTATGTACACAACTTACAACTGAACTGTTTAGTTACTGTAACTACCGCGCTCTGCTATTATGTACACAACTTACAACTGAACTGTTTAGTTACTGTAACTACCACGCTCTGCTATTATGTACACAACTTACAACTGAACTGTTTAGTTACTGTAACTACCGCGCTCTGCTATTATGTACACAACTTACAACTGAACTGTTTAGTTACTGTAACTACCGCGCTCTGCTATTATGTACACAACTTACAACTGAACTGTTTAGTTACTGTAACTACCGCGCTCTGCTATTATGTACACAACTTACAACTGAACTGTTTAGTTACTGTAACTACCGCGCTCTGCTATTATGTACACAACTTACAACTGAACTGTTTAGTTACTGTAACTACCGCGCTCTGCTATTATGTACACAACTTACAACTTAACTGTTTAGTTACTGTAACTAGCGCGCTCTGCTATTATGTACACAACTTACAACTGAACTGTTTAGTTACTGTAACTACCACCCTCTGCTATTTGTTATATGTACACAACTTACAACTGAACTGTTTAGTTACTGTAACTACCGCGCTCTGCTATTATGTACACAACTTACAACTTAACTGTTTAGTTACTGTAACTACCGCGCTCTGCTATTTGTTATATGTACACAACTTACAACTGAACTGTTTAGTTACTGTAACTACCGCGCTCTGCTATTATGTACACAACTTACAACTGAACTGTTTAGTTACTGTAACTACCACGCTCTGCTATTATGTACACAACTTACAACTGAACTGTTTAGTTACTGTAACTACCACCCTCTGCTATTTGTTATATGTACACAACTTACAACTGAACTGTTTAGTTAATGTCCTGTGACGTGTTCTGTTACTTGAGGGATATCAAATGACAGTCACACTTACTGTGAATATCTTAACATGTAAAATAGCCGTTGCAGACATTAATAACAATAACAACATAAACAACATGTTTTTGAGAACTTGTCGGTGTTTTTTTAAAATCATGTTTTCAAAATATTTACAATCTTGTGTAAAAACTAAACCAGACAAAGGAGTCGAAACCAAGGCCTCTTGCTTAAGGCGAGTTTAATTCCAGTGTTTCCCGAATTGATGAGAGGATACAGTATAGGGCGTCAGTCTCACAATTGATTGGATTGAAGGTTACCGTGAAGGTCAGGGTTTGAGTCTCTGTCAATTATACTGATGTTGGTTTTCCCAAAATGGCTCCCCACTCACCTTTCATGTAAATGCGGGTATATTGCCTCTAAAATTCTACCTTCCTCATTGATACCCCGTTAGTATAGTTACAACGCGTGTGATCCGGATGGGTGGTAAGACAACGCCGTGGTCAGGAGCGCTGAATGATGCAATTCCAAATCCGTACATAGTTCGATCCTCCTCTAATGAATTTCTTTTATATTTGTTTCCATACAAACATAGCAATTATGTCACTAGCACGTGAGACCTCCTGACTACAGCACCAGATCAATCTGGTTGGTTTATGTCACCTTAGCGCTCTCTACCACGGTATGAACCGACCGGAGAATTAAAGAGAAGGCGTGGGAGGTTCCAGATGCTGATGACTCTAGCGCAATGTCCTGCGTTTCCAAAATATTCCAAGTAAGAATTGGAGAGGAGGGGGAAAGGGAGGAGGGAGCTCTCAGCATCCCACGCACGCACATCGGGACGCGTCCCTACCCCCCTTATGCCATGCGTCGCGCGCCGCGCCGGTCCGGAGACCCCTCATCGGGCGTCAGGCATGGAGGTCTTCCTTCTGCCTCCAGCCGGTATAAAGGCATCGTTACCAGCGTCCTGACTGACACGTCACACGCTAGTACCGACGCAGGAAGGACGTCCGTCGAAACTTTGGGACCCCGTGGACGAGGTCGGGTCTTAGATACGTCGCTAAGAATTTGAGCGTTGCCGTTTAGCGCGGTTTTTGTGTTTTTTGTTGTTGTTTTTAACGAAGAATTGACCTCTCAAGAATTGAAACAAGTCTTCTCAGCAGGAGCGTCGTTCACCTGCATTAGCCTGTCTTCTACCTGCGGCAGCAGTAAAACTAAGCGGGTAGGTCCAATTAACGTCTGGTGTATTAATAAAATGTAGAGACGAGAGCTCAAATAAAGTAAAACTTTTATTAGTGTGTTTACATCTTAAACAAATAATATTTGTTGTAAGGAACAAAATTTTTAATATTGATTAATAATTTAGTAATTAATTCAATTATATATTCGTGGATAGCATGTTTAAATACACTAAAGGAAAAACACACATTGGTTATTAACTAAAAATTTAATAACAAATTAAATTATAGCCATGTGGAAAACCCTTTAAGACCCTTTAAGATAAACATTAAAATAGATGCCAAGGAAAAAATTTGGTATTTAATATTAACTAAAAGTTTAACAAAAATTATTTTTATGCGAATCACCTTTTAAAATAAACAAATTTCTAGGTCATACGTGTTACTGTCAAAATTTGTAAATTATTTGAAGCTATTTTATCGAAAATAATTGTTATTTTGCGCAACACTATTAATTCTTCCACCCATCAATGTAAGCTCAGTTTGTGAAAAATATTTCATGTTGTTTCAACCAAACAGTTCTTTGATCTTTTTGGTGTTTTGTAAAGGACATTAATATAAACCCGAGTGGGTTAGGTCTTGGACAGTTTGTTTGTGCAATGAGGAAACAGTGATAAGGACTTTCCTACCGTGTCCTTCCTGAGAACAGTGGTTTCCAACCTGTGGGTCGTGGAATGTTTTGGGTGAAGTCACAATGCTTGTTGAGGTTATAGCCTTATGTTTACTTTATAAAGTGATTGTAATGTTTATAGGAAGGTGCGAAATGCAAGCGGTCATAATTATCAGCACTAGTAGTTTGTTGTAGTAGTCTAGTGCTTGGGCGAGTAGCGCTGCTACCATCACTTTCAAAATACCCGCTGGGATAGATTATTCTATTTTGAGACATCTCAGTAGCGTTATTATGGTAATTATATAAGCAAGGGGGACGTGATAAATTGTTTGGCCAAAATAAATTAAATATTGCTCCAGTAGAAACAGTTGAATATCTCTCAAGGGTGTCCTGGAACTTAAGGACAACTTTTTATCTTCATTCAAAAAGTTTGTCATCTAATGTCGCCATGATCATGACAGAAATTCAATAGCGGTTTCTACTGAATCAATATTTGACTTATTTTGTATTTTGATATAAAAAGTGCAGAAACACTTACCTTTTCTCGCGTCCCCTACATCCCCACCTTGACGCCAAGCTCGTTTGGTTTGTCGGTGATGAGGTCAAGATTTTCATTCCGACCGGGGATACTGGTGGTGATTTTTATTAAACGACTCCCCCTTCTCCATTTCTACATTTCCTCTCAAGTCCACCTGGTCCACAGGTGCAGTTAAATGAGTACTGTATATTCCGGACGGGTAGTAAGATTCAGTGAGTATAATAATTTAAACACTAGGATATGAACGTTCTTATGTTATAAGGGGGCTACGATTCTCTCAAACCCCGCGAATGTTGGAAATCACTGTTCTAGCGACCCCGAGCCACTGTGTCACGCTAGATGGCCACCCATCCAAGTAGTGTCAACACCCATATCTGTGCTAGACTGGACGAGATCCCCGAGCTCTGACATTTAATTGGTGGTCAGAGATACCGATTAATGGCGTCCTAGCTGCATCCCAGCTAACTCAACATTGTAACATGTCTGATACTTTAAACAGTTGATCGGTGGTGTTGTCCTAGGTTAAGATATTATTATCTTAGAATTTTGAAAATATATCAAACATTAATTAATATGAAGCGTTGTATAAAGTTTTAGTTAGAATCTGACAAAATATACACTTTGTGGGCGTTTTCCTTGACGCATGGATGCATGAAGTGGAGCTACAGACCAATGTTCATAGGAAGGGCCGTATCTAAAGGCTATAACAATTATTACTAGATCTAATTTCACATAATCGTACGCCAAGTAATGTGATATACAGCTGTTACTTCTGATATATATTATCAGTATATACAAAATAACAATTATAATAAAGTTGCATGTTATCAGTGTTGACCATAATGAGACAGGTCTGTAGTTGGTACAGTTGTCCTCCTATCAAAGTCCTGCCAGCCTAACATTGTCAGACACGTGACTGTGGGATAACGAGCTCGCTAAACATCCCCAATAGAATAATAAACCAATGTATTGATGGAACAGCGCATTATATTGGTTCAGTGACACTAGGTGGAGAATAAAACCAACTCCTCTTGCAATTCCAATAGTTTTTATTAATTTTTACATGGTATCTATTAAAACATTTTTTAAATATTTAATTAATCCATCAAATGTAAACAACAAGATCTACGTTTTATTCAGGGCTTGATATGTTTTATAAACTTGTAATCCTCTTCACAGTAGTGTTTTTCTCGAAACTATACGGTCTCAAGATGGGAATGCGCTGTGACATGTTAATTCTAAAACAATTAAAAACATATCTAATTATCTGCCTGCTATAGCTTTTGAAACATTACGACGCTCTGGTTGTATGAATATGTAAATTATTCCAGACCTTTGTAACAGAAGAGGGAGCCAAGACCTATAGAAACCAGGACAACTTTGTCTACAAATGGTTCCCGTGAACTCACTAATTGTTAAATCGATGGACCCAATGTTGTCTGATGTGAAATACAATATTAGGGCACACATTACACACCCAAAAAACCATACTAGATCTCGAGTTATCATGCCATAAGGATCACATTATGTTAGAATTAGATTATCATGCTGTAAGGATCACATTATGTTAGAGCTGAATTATCATGCTGTAAGGATCACATTATGTTAGAATTAGATTATCATGCTGTAAGGATCACATTATTTTAGGGTTAGATAATCAAGGCCGTAGTCAGGGGGATTTTCGGGGTTCAACCCTCCCCCCCGCCCCGAAATTTTATGAACAAAATATATATGGCTTTATTTATGGTTCAAACAATATCAAAATTAAGGTACAAGTACAAATTATGGGGCTGTGCTACCATAAAAATCACTTCAGAGAGCTTCCAGAGGTGTTTATTATTTAGAATTTTTTCTAGCCTTCGGCAGTTATGGTGTTATGTTGTAGTAAAAAAAATTTTCAGATAGCTTCTAGAGGTGTTTAATATTTAGAATTGTTCCTATTGTTCGGCGGTTAGGGGGTTATGTTGCCATAAAATACACTTCAGATAACTTCTAGAGGTGTTTAATATTTAGAAATTTTCCTAGCCCTTGGCAGATAGGGTGTTATGGTGCCATAAAAGACACTTCAGAGAGCTTCTAGAGGTGTTTAATATTTATAATTTTTCATTAACTTCAACAGCTATGCTACTATGAAAAAAGTTTAGAGATCATCTAGAGGTGTTTAAATATATAGAATTTTTTAGCCTCCAACAGTTAGGGGGCCATGTTACCATACAAACACTCTAATGAGCTTCTAGAGTTGTTTAGATATAGAGATTTTTCCTATAGCCTCCGGCATTTATAGGTTTATAGTACCAATAAAAAAGCACTTAAGAGAGCTTCTAGATCTGTTTAATAATTAGAATTTGTCCTAGCCTCCGATAGTTGGGGGTAGTGTTGCCATAAAAAAAACCACTTCAGATAGCTTCTAAAACAGTTTTTTATTTAGAATTTTTTCTAGCCTCCATCAATTGGGGGATGGTCCCACCAAACCCCCCCTGAAATTATTGGCTGGCTTACGGCCTTGGTTAGATTATCATGCCGTAAGGATCACATTATGTTAGAATTAGATTATCATGCTGTAAGGATCACATTATGTTAGAGCTGAATTATCCAGCCTTAGGACAGGTATAAACCTGCTTTACTAGCGTCCTTAACATCCCAACCATTGGATAAATAATTCGTCTGCCATTTGCTGGTATTTGTCTACGTTTAGAAAGTGCACGTTAAGTCTGTTAGTGACAGTTGACAGTAGTTCCTTAGAGACTGTCAACTCTAGACTATAACCTTGGTGCTCTCGACCACGGCAGTGATATGGTCATTGACTCAGCGAGGAAATGATTTATGGCTGCGCGCCACAGGGGTAGAAGCAGGGACTGTCGGACTGACAACCTCCCACAAGGGTGTAACAGAGACTGACAACCTCCCACAGGGGTGTAGCATGGACTGACAACCTTTCATAAGTGTGTAACAGGGACTGACAACCTCCCACAGGGGTGTAGCATGGACTGACAACCTTTCATAAGTGTGTAACAGGGACTTACAACCTCCCACAGGGGTGTAAGATCCCTCCTCCCCTACACTACTCTCAGTCTTTAGTCGCTAATTGTGCGCCTGTCATTGCAAAGCTGATTGCTACAGCACTCTAGTTCGACTCTAGTTCATACCCTCCCCTTGTTTGTTTATCCGACAAAAACTAGCATTCAGTAGTTTGTCCTACCACCCATCCGATCTGTCGGTATATCTACACTGGGAGGGCAGGGAGGAGTAAGTTATAACTTACAGATAGTATTACCGCATTTTCGTGGAGGGAGAGTGGGAATCCATTTAGTAAAATTAACTGGAATCGGCAGGAATTTCAACCCGAGTATTCCAGTCCAAACAAGACAAGATTTAATTGACACCCTTGTATCGCGTGTCCACCGGTTCTCGTCTTAGGTTAAGATTGTTTATCTTTAACATATTTTTATAACTTAAATGTTTAAAAAGTGAACTTTAAATATCTCAAATAAATAAAGGCTATTTATATCAAAAACTGTACATATTTATTTTGTAAACAGTTTTTATTGAAATCAGGACATCAATCTGTCTCATCTTTGGACACATCTTCCATCCAGTGGTGCACACAGTAGTTTATTTTGGGGGGTGAGGGAAAATACAATGAATGTATCGAAGATTTTATTTATGTAATTTTTATTTTCAATTTGAAACTTCAGGTGAACTTTTAATGCATATATCAGAAGCTCTTTTGTTTATTAAATCATAAGTTTGGTCTAAATGTATCCTGGACATTCGATACACATTCATTGCTCTATATAATTATTAAATCAGGCCTTAAAGGGGCAGAGAGGTTTCAGGGGCTCTGATTGGCCCCCTTGATTTCTATATTCCCACCCCTTAGTTACCGCACTATTTTACGTACTTTCTACCAGAAAGAGAAATATTTATCATATTTTTCTGCAAACGCCTACCGTCGTGCTTATAGACTATTCCTCAGGGAAATTATTCAAATTGTTGTAGTTTGTAGACCACTGCATTTATCTCTGAAAATAGCCGTGGCCTTAAGCTCGGATTCAGGGTAACATCTCCAGGTTGTTGTGAATTGGAGGGAGAAGGGGGTAGTGGTAGCCTGCCATTATCATAATTGAACAGAAGAGTGGGGGGTGCTCCCGGTTAGATCGCTACCATTCTGAACGGAGTAAAATGTTCCCTGATTGCACTTTCCATCGGGCCATCGGATGAGGGGAATAACGGCTTAAGTCACACAGCCCGACCCCGAGAGAATATTTAAACTTTCTTTGTTTGGTTTTTCACAAAAATTTAAAAGGTTTTTAAAATAAATGATACTACACAATCGTGCGTACTTTCTCATGGAGTCTATTAAAGTTTGGGAACAAAATTTTCAAAAATTTGTCATCATTAAACTTATCATTAATTTTATAACTAGACGTAGTATCCTTATTTCTCCCCGAGGTATGACCTATATCATATACATATCAAGTTTGAGTGAAATTCATTAAACAAAGAGACAGACTGACAGACAGACACAATTGTAAAGTTCACCTTTTTGTGCTAAAACTCATCATAATCTCGAGGTTGAGAAGTTTCACTATTACTATACTTTACAATACTACAATACTTTATACCCGCCTCGGTGGCATAGTTGGCTAACGCGCGAGTCGTGTTGAGTCAGATCACCGAGGACGGGGAGATCGAGGTTCGAATCTCGGTTGGGTGAACTGGGGGTGGTTTTTCCTAAATGGTTTTCCACTCTCCCTCCACGCAAATGCGGGTTCACTTCATCTAAATTCAACCTTCCCAATTCCTAATCCATTAGTGTAATTAGTACTTAAGCGTATAACCCGAACGGGTAGTAAGACGCGGTGCTAAAATTATTATTATTATTATTATCATTATTACAATACTTTATCTATGACAGTAAATATAGGCCCTAACACTAGAATATAAACCACCCTAAATAAATACTATTATATAATATAAAAGTAAAATAAATAATAATTATCAGAGGTGTTCAGGAAGTTCAAATAATTAATGCAACTTCTTACCTGAACATCATACCAGAATTCGAATCCCAACTTGTCACTGGCAAACCAGATTAGACGAGTCTTACATTACCATGCAGGTCAAGGCCGTAGCCAGCCAATAATTTCACGGGGGGTTTGGTGGGCACATCCTCCAATTGCCGGAGGCTAGGAAAATTTCCAAATATTAAACACCTCTAGAAGTTATCTGAAGTGCTTTTTATGGTAACACAACCCCTTAATTTGTATTTGTACCTTAATTTTAATATTGTTTGAACCATAAATAAAGACATATATACTTTGTTTATAAAATTTCAGGGGGAGTTTGAACCCCCAAAACCCCCCCTTGACTACGGCCTTGATGCAGGTATTACAGAAATAAGTAATAATAAACCTTTTCCCAATATATACACCCCACTTAATTGGAGCGCGACCTACCAACTGACTTAAACCAAGACTAAACACCTAAATATAAACAATTAAGGTGGGAGATGGAAGGGAATTCCTATTTTTGAGGTTTTTGTGACAAAAAACCTTTTTGCTTCAGAAAATAAATTTAATTTAATCTTACACATAAATTAATGTCAACTTTCTCTGATTGTTTGTCTTGATTGTTTGTCCTGCATTTGACCAGAAACCTTTTTAAAAGTCCTGGCCTAGTTAGGCAATGTATGACAATGAGTTGATATTACCCTGTGTAGACAATTAAACTAAACCTTTCTACTGAAGGTAATATTTAATTTGTATTAAAAAAGTTTCTGTCATACAAATTGAAATAAATCTGGACCTTTAGTCACAATCCTTCCACCCCTCCCCCAACATGACGTCATAAAAGGCTATACATGGGAAATGGCACTGAGCTATGTATAATATACTGTACAAATACAGGATTATCCAGATCTACAGGTAAAAATGATACAGGTTGTATGGGGGTGTCGCCAAATGACGACTCTACAAAACGTTACTTGAGGGGTAGACGACACCTACAGCACGCCACGCAAACCAACACACTCCCTTCCCTGACCCACACGGGTGGGTTACCTGTTGTCAGGCCATTCATTGCCTGTTACCAGTCATTCCACTTGTTGTGAGCTGAAGATTGATGAGTTGCCTACCCCCCAAGTGCATACAGCTCCAACTTTGACGTCTCGAAGTGCCGCCATTTGGCGTCGTTGATCCAAAGTTCACTAAGTGTCATGTCACCCTCTACAGCCTGTATCATTTTACCCCCGTAGATCTGGATATACCTGTATATATAATATGTGTAAGGACTCACCAAGCATCAAACTAAATCTCATCAAACCCGTAGTTAGCTTCTCTAACCACTTGGTGATACTTGATTTTTCCAAACTGGTCTCAAACGTGGAAATGCCCTATGTAACTAAAATATCAAAGCAACAAATCCTTTTCAATAAATCAAGTATTCCAGTTGTGAGTGCTGGTCCCTCAAACTAAATAACACAGATCTACCTTCAGAGAAAATGATTGATATGTTCCAGACATTCCATTTGAAGTAAGAGAGAATAAAATTCATGGTTCAATCGTTTCTATCGACGATAAACATCAATCAACTCATTCATTTGTATGTTGAACAGGCCCTGTATATTTACTAAGAAATGAACTGGAAGGTAATTCTTTAAATTCCTGGCGTAACTTATGGGAGAGGGGGGAGGTTGGGGGCAGATATTGGTCCCCTTTTACCGATAAATTGATTTTGTTATTCCTTGCCCCACTTCTTACTACTCGTACAGGAAATACGAATTTTAATTACGCTAATTGGATATGGATGAGAAAGTTAGAATTGAGAGTAAATGTACTCGAATTCGCGAAGAAACATAAAGAGGGCTTGGGAGGGGGAACCACTTGAGGAAACAAAAACTAGCTTCACTACACCCATATGTGATTCGAACCTCAACCTCCCCACCACCGGCAAACCAAATGTGATGAGCTTGATGTTAAGTCTCCTGGCTCACCGATGTGGGTAATCTTTGATTTAATACGTGTTTATAATAGTAATAATAATAATAATCTGCTGGGTTGTTATACTGTCCATATTGTGGTTTTTCATCCTCTCTCCAGCTAAGTGCCACCAAAGTAAGTTAAAATGTCTCCACTCTCGTTATATCTCTTCGGATCAGATGATTTAGGAATAGTCACGATGAGCCCGCATCGGTGTTCACACGGATTAAACGTCACGCTCGTCCAGTCTGGTTTGCTGGGTGACAGGAGGTCAGAGTTTATAATCCAGACGAGGCTTCCCACTCTCTCTACAGGCAAATGCGGGTGAATTCTACCATCCTTCTCCCGCCTTTCTAGTGTAAATATGCGGATATTCGGACACGATCCACACAACATAATAGCTATGACACTTTATTATAATGATTAGAGATCCATTACAATGACGGAGTATAGTTATTTCACATTGATTTATATATATTATAATTGACACGAGAATGATTGGCCATATAGGGTTAGTTAAATGAATTTTCATTGCGATGTTTTGATTTTTTCTACCCTCTCAAAAATGTAGAAGATTGCACCATTTTAATCAAACAGAATTATTCAGTAACATGGTTGGCACACCTTTGTACAAGAGTTTCCCTTTGGGACCGGTACAGTTCCTTCTCAACGCTCCCCGTTTTACTGCAATTCATCACCTTGTTTGAGCTCGAACCAATGAGGGAGTGGTATTAGATATACAACATTGTAAGCTTTCTTCGTCTCTCTTACTAATCGCTGCTCTGACCAGCAAGTATCGCGAGCTTTGCATACCCCACCGCGGAGAGAGAAGGGTCTGCTGCTAGACCTGACTATTTACAAACTTACTGCATAAAATCGTACCTCTCCCCTTCCCCTCCATCTAAAGTGATGTACCCACATGTCCTCGTGTCCTTAAAGCCGCGTCATGTGTACATAACTGCATTACACCTCTCCGGTAAACTTAATTACCCGGCACTGACGACGGCTAGCGCTCCACTTAATAACGGCGGCGCTATGAAACGAGGGTTGAGGACGCGTTTGTATAAACATACAACACTTACTGTAGAGTAGATTCTGGTGGGAAGGGCCGTATCTAACAGTTGCAAAACTTACTAAAACTACTTTCATATATTCAAACGTCAAGTCATATTATTGGCAACGGTCACTGTTTATATATTATCAATAACTATAAAATACCAATAATATTATAGAAAAATGTTATCAATTTTGTTCGCAGCAAAATATGTATTTGTTTTCTAGAAGGTCCTTTCCACCAGAATCCTGGTATACTTCCCTCTTCATCGAATTAACAAGCTTCTGCCTCCGTTTGGACGAACGTACCTTGCCTATTAACGACTCACTAGCGCCGTTGCGGTGAAACTCCTGCAGAGCTTGGAGGTTATGTCGCCTGAAAGCCCTGTAGCCTTGGACACAACTGCTGCCCCTCTAGTCAGCGCGTGCGGGTAATTTAATGTATCGCCAGAGTAGACGTTAGCCACAATTTGGCTCCAGACACTTGGACTTTGAGAATGTCGGATATATCAACCGGTCGCCATGTTGGAAATAAATTGAAGTTTATAGTTTGATGGCACAAGGCAAAGTGGTGGTATAAAAATAGCATTATTGGATTAAGGTCTACTATACTCCGCCTACCATATTAAGTTTGAAGTGTAGCGTACCGCGAACATTAACTTACGTACAGCGGGGTTGCAGGCTGAGAGAGAAGTGAGAGGCGCCCTTTTCTTTGTATATAGTCAAAGAGGAGGCTTCCGGAACCTTCAAATTTATGAGATTTCACCATTATTTAGCAAGTTTTTTGAAACGAGAGAAAGAAACAAAGTTATTTGGGAGTGGCTTGTTGTTCACAAATACTCGGAAGAGAGATGTTGAGCCGGTGAAAGAGACACATTGTCAACACATAAAAAATATAATGAAATGACCACTCATGTTTGTTAAACCAGAAGAGAAGATTTCATAACACACATGGAGATTCATTGAGTTTAATATTATAAAATTGTTCATTAACTTGAAATATATTAAGGATGGGAACTTTAGATTTGGAATATTATGAAAGGGAAAAATCTATATCCTTACAAGTTGTTAAAAAACTGTTAGAAACGATCTGAAAATATTCCTTTCCCCTCCGAAATGTGATCGGGTATATTGGGAGTCTGAAAGATTTTGTTTGTAAGGAAATTATTTATTTTATTTTTGAAATTGTACCCGTTCAGCTGTTTTAGGACATTTAGAAGTTTGTTGTGGGTATTTGTCCTAAAGTAACAAGTGCCTTTTATATCATGCCCCTATGTTGAACCGATCTGAGATTTAGTGTTACTGTGTGTTTTGTTGTGTTAATGGATACATATTTAAAAATTCTGTAGAATTTTATGCTTGTGCTAGTGTTAATTGCTAAAGTTTGTTGAGTGTTGATCGTAATAGAAATTAAGATGTTCGAATTGATCTGGCAATGTTTAATAAAATGAGTTTTGATTTTAAAGACACCAAATTAATGGTTAATTCTTTCCCAGTAATTAGTTGTTCTTTGTATTAAAAAGAGCACATATTATATTAATCTTAACCCATTCGATATACCTCTATCTTTTATGGCAGAGACTATCTAGTGTGGATGTATCACCATTTGATGAAGGAAAGAAAGCCATCTTTAACTAACGTGAAACCATTCAACCTATGTATGTTCCAGGGTAGTCATGCAGATCACTCTGTTGGCAGTTTGCGTGAGTCTCACTCTGACTTTGCATTGTGGACTACAAGCAACCTCCTCTCAAGTGGACGAGTTCAATCAACTTTCATCTGAAGAAGGTATGCCCCACTCGACTTGATCAAACCTAGTTGATTCGTTCTAACAAAGGTTTCCAGTTACTGTATTTGAGGTTGAGTCAGAGTCAACTCATCAGGTTGTTACCAGGCTTGATAGGGACTGTACTAGTAAACTGTTCCCTCACTATCAATTTGACCAACCACAAACACAATAATGTCATGTGTGTATTTGTTTTAAGATACAAGCTACACACTGATATGGGGGGAAATATGTATACAGGCTTGTTAAGAGCTGCCTGCCTTAGTAACAAACCACGAGCCACCTCTGGACTATGTTGATAATATAATATTTGTTACCTATGTGACTAAGTTATTTAGTAGCCGAACCCACCATCTCTTTCAGCTTAGAATCTAATGTAAACTTTTGCTGATTAATTTATTCGGACACTTTAGGTTTAACTTATTTGTATGTAATAATTTTATTAGTAAACTCGAGGTTTAATTTTATTGTATTTAATAATGCATCCAGACAATCTATGTTTAATTTAATTGCATTTAATCATTTATCCTTACACTCTAGTTTTAATTTCATTGTATTTAATAATTTATTCAAACACACTAGGTTTAATTTAATATTGCATTTAATGAAAAATAGCAATTTAATTTAGAGTTTCTTAAAGAAAAATGGAAATAAATGTATCTAGCATAAAGAGTTTGTTTTGTACTTCATAGATTATTCACCATAGCGAAAGTTCTTTACTCAACGAGAAATAATTTGAGCAATGCTTTTTGACAAATAGATATATCCGGCCCAGAGGTCCAAAATATGTTCGAAGACCAAGTTACACCGATATAATTGAATCGAAAGTTCTATCTTTAAGTTATAATGTTGACATATCCTTTATGTATGATGTGTCCGAGGAAAATACGATTTATGGAGAAAGAGTCAACAGCGAGCAACAAATAAGAATGTTGCGAGAAGCAAAGTCTATGGCTCAGAAGATTTAGTCCACACTGAACAACCTTCACCACTAACACATAAGGCTAACTATGATTTGTCCGACAAATAATGTTCATAACTGCTAAGGTTGAGCCAGTATCTAAAGCAACATGTTCTAAAATAAGCATTGTCTAAACTAATGAATTCATTAGCTATTGACATACTTGTATGTGACAGTCAAATTAACGACCGTGCCTTAATGAAGTTTGGTGTAATAGTGGGTGGTATAGTCGCTTCTTTGGGTCGTGTTCAGTGATTCATAAGACAGTTGGGGGTTGAGCCCAACTTGACAGTTAATCCTAGCCCCTCCTCTTCCCTACTTTCTCCAGCTTCCAACAGTGACTTTTAAAGAGGAGGTGTAGCTTACATAATGCAAATAATAATAATAATAATAATAATAATATTTAGCACCGCGTCTTACTACCCGTTCGGGTTATACGCCTAAGTACTAATTACACTAATGGATTAGGAATTGGGAGGGTTGAATTTAGAGGAAGTGAACCCGCATTTGCGTGGAGGGAGAGTGGAAAACCATTTAGGAAAAACCACCCCCAGTTCACCCGACCGAGATTCGAACCTCGATCTCCCCGTCCTCGGCGGTCGAGCTCAACACGACTAGAGCGTTAGCCAACTACGCCACCGAGGCGGGTATAATGCAAATAAACAGACAAACTTACAAACTGTGGAAATATAACTTCAAGTATCCTTTAAATATCTTCCTGAATAAAAAGACAAACTAAAAAACTGTGGGAATTAAACTATATAGGTATCCTTTAAATATCCTCCTGAATAAACAAACTTAAAAACTGTGGAAATAGAACCATAGGTATCCTTTAAATATCCTCCTGAATAAACAGACAAACTTAAAAACGGTGGAAATAGAACCATAGGTATCCTTTAAATATCCTCCTGAATAAACAGACAAACTTAAAAACGGTGGAAATAAAACCATAGGTATCCTTTAAATATCCTCCTGAATAAAACAGTTAGAATTATTGACAGAACGATCTCACTAAAATTTACGTTTGTTTGAAAAAAGCCAGTACGAATCGTTTTATATTATTACGAAACTATTTCTTACTTTCTTATATACATAAAATATTGTAATCGTGAAAACCTTTTAACGTGAGATTGTGATGGATCTTGGCGTTTTATGTGGCCAAAAACTAGAAAATAGTGTATTTTACAATTCAGTGTGTCTGTAGCTGGGTTACAGTCTAAACTATATACCTGGAGCCACAGTCGAATCTCTGTACCTGGAGCTACAGCTGGAACTCTGTTCCTGGGGTTACAATCGAACCTCTGTACCTGGAAATACAGTCGAAACTCTGTACCTGGAGCTACAGTCAAAACTCTGTACCTGGAGCTACAGTCGAAATTATATACCTGGGGTTACAGTCGAAACTCTGTACCTGGGGTTACAGCTGAGACTCTATACCTTGAGCTACAGCCGAGACTCTGTACCTGGGGTTACAGCCGAGACCCTCTACCTGGGGTTACAGCCGAAACTCTGTATATGGCTTTAAATTTTTATTAAAAATAGGAATATGGGGAGTGTTTCATATGATTATCAAAGTAATGTTTGTATTTCTGAGCACAAATTATCAGGGATTAACTTACTGAGGTTTGAAATTGTGTACGATTTAGTGGTACCATGTGTATTTCTCATACGTGTTGTCACATTTTCTGCCACATGGTTTTCAGTGTGGTGACAAGCTCCCAAACAAAGTTGGTTGTAAGAATTCGGTAAAGTCCAACAATGAAAACTTCATCCTTTCCTGATGTTTGTTAATTGACGAAACTAGGTCAGTTGCCAGGAAAGGTCAACGTTACCACTATTTGATCGTACGTAAACACTTGGACTATCTTGTCAGAATTGGTTTGTATTTAGACTTCAGTGGGTAACAAGATTAATCCTGTCCTGGTAGAGAGATGAAATATCTTTGTATTTAGATTTCAGTGGGTAACAAGACTCACCATGTACTGGTGAGAGATGAAATAACTTTGTATTTAGATTTCAGTGGGTAACAAGTCTCACCCTGTCCTGGTGAGAAATTAAATATCTTTGTATTTATACCTCAGTGGGTAACAAGTCTCACCATGTCCTGGTAGAGAGATGAAATATCTTTGTATTTAGACTTCAGTGGGTAACAAGACTCATCATGTACTGGTAGAGAGATGAAATATCTTTGTATTTAGACTTCAGTGGGTAACAAGTCTCACCCTGTCCTAGTGAGAGATTAAATATCTTTGTATTTAGACTTCAGTGGGTAACAAGACTCATCATGTACTGGTAGAGAGATGAAATATCTTTGTATTTAGACTTCAGTGGGTAACAAGACTCACCCTGTCCTGGTAGAGATGAACTATCTTCGTCGTAAACAGTGGCGGATTTACACATTTGCCGCCAATAGGCTATTCAAATTTTGCCGCCCCTACCAACCTCTACAATGTGTCAGTTCCTATATTATTTTTACAATCCAACGATTTAGCTAAGATTGCAAAAGAAATAGTTTTTGGGTATATTTCTGAGCTAATAAAAGCTCAATCATGTACTACTAATAAAGCGGGGTAAGGTATACCTTAATACTACTTACAAAATAATGTACTTTCGGTAAACGTAATTAAATAATTTTTATTGCGCTTACTTACAGTTTAAAAACAATATATTCAATTATCTGGTAACAATCCGGCTGATGATGACGATGAAATTCAATTAAGTTATGAAAGTTTTACAATGCCTTTTTGCACGATTTTCTGTTCGCAAAATCATCAATTATATCGTCGTATGAAATCTTGTTCATTAGTTCTGACTCTATGCACACAAGAGCTTAGGCGTTTAGCTTTTCTTGGCTTAAGGTAGATCTTAGATAATTTTTCACCCGTTTTAAGCAAGAAAAGCTTCTCTCACCCGAACAATTTGTCGCTGGTGTATATAAGCCATGCGAACTGCTATATCCAAGTTTGGATAAACGTTTTGCAAATTCTGTTTTCGCAGGAACGAAGATAGACTTTCCAATGATCCAGAATCTGGTTTTACTAAAATTCTTTCAGAAGAAAGATGGCATTGAAAATGTATGCATTATTGAACTAAGTCAGTCTCTAAATCATTAGGATACATTTCTTCCAAGAAAAGGGCTTTTTCCTTAAGGGTTGATGATGACAATTCACTCATTTTGATCAGAAATGAAAACTTTTCATTGAACCTGTTGTAGACCTCCTCCGCTCTATATCTATCTCTCTCGAACTCAATGCCACCAACACACGCGGCGTATGCCTACAGCACGACCCCGCGCTTCGGCTCCGGTGCACCACGCCGCGCTCGTGCAGTCAGGTTCGGCCAGACACACTTAGCGAACGGTCATGTCACTCGTTCCCGCGCCGCAACCAAACGGGACTACGCAAATTGTAGAAAATATTATCTAAGTGGTGAAACATATAAATGTTGAATTGTTTGTGTGGACCTAATAACATTTAGGTATATAAATATGAATCTTTTTAATTTCTGTAAGACAAATAAATAATTTTTGGCCACAAATTTGCCGCCCCTAAAATCTGCCGCCATAAGCTCCAGCCTACTCAGCCTGTTGGTAAATCCGCCACTGGTCGTAAATGATAGTTATAGTTCATTTAGGATTTACTTATATTTACTTAAAACTTCTTGATGGTTTAATAGCGTATAAACAATGGCGTTTTGTGACTTAATACTTTTGGGACTAACAAACGTCGTTGGGTGGGTTGATTCTGCAGTTGGTCTAAAGCGTAAGTCTCGCAATAGACTAGGTTGTAATGGAGGGAAGAGTTGACTAACCCGTGATGTGTTACCTTCACGATAGACTAGGTCGTAGTGAGGGAAGAGTTAACTAACATCTGATATGTTACCAACCCGTTGTTACCACCCCTCTACTCTTTCTCTCTATAACGTCTTGCATCCCCAAAGCGGTCCACCGTGCTCTACCCCTTTCCACCCAATCCTGTTCAATCCCTCAGGGGCTATGGTCGTTAGCCAAGACCCCCCTCCCTTTCTTCGTGGCCGCTTGGCAACGAACCGAGCCCTCCCAACCGCCAGACTAGGGGTAATAAAAAGAGCAGACGAACAGCTGGCTGGCTTCGAGAGACTTCTACTGACGAGACTGACCCGACATGTTCGCGAGACGGGCATCTTGGTGGACGTGCAGTTCGGCTTTCGGGCGGGACACGCTACGTCTCACCAACTCGTCCGGCTCGTGGAGCAGGTCACAAGGAACTTCAACATCAACAGGCTGACTGGTGCTGTCTTTCTCGACGTGGCAAAAGCCTTCGACCGTGTTTGGCACGAATGGTCTCCTTTTCAAACTCCTCTCCTTGAACCTGCCCTTCTACCTAGTTAAGGTTGTTCAATCTTATCTTTCCCACCGCACCTTCTCCACTACCTTTGGGAACGCCACATCCCAAGTCAGAAGCATCCGGGCTGGAGTGCCGCAGGGTTCCCTGTGGGCCCGTGCTCTTCAGTCTTATGTGAACGACATTCCAAATCCCCAGACACCAAGTTGGCACTGTATGCGGAAGACACGGCTCTAGTAGCGGAGTCGTGGCAAGGGCAAGTGGTGGAGAGGCGACTCCAGACGCACCTGACGCAGTTGGAGGGGTGGCTGACCACCTGGAGAACAAGTATTAACGTGGAGAAGAGTACAGCAGTGCTCTTCACATGGAAAAGAAAGTTCTACAGGCCGACCCACTCCGGCTATTCGGAGAGCAGATCAGATGGGCGGACAGTGTTTAAGTACTTGGGACTTACGCTGCACACCAAACTGACCTGGCGACTGCACTGCACTGAAAGACTGACAAGGCGAGGCAAGGGCTGGGAGTCCTAGGACCACTGCTTAACAGGCGTAGCGCCCTGTCCACAAGGAACGGTCTGACACTGTACAAGCAGTTCTCAGACCTATCCTCGACTATGCATGTGCCGCTTGGGGCCACCTGGCGGACACGTATATGAGGAGGATGCAAGCGTTCCAGAGCTGTGTCTGAGGATCATTGTGGAACGCACCTTGGTACGTTCGGAATGTGACTCTGCACCGCGACCTGGATATGCCTACCATCAAGGACCACTTCCGGAAGCTGGCGCAGTCCTTCTACGACAGACTTCCCGGTGCCACCAATCCTCTTATCCAGGGGCTTGGGAATTACGTCATCGACCCTGGAGGGTGCCATCGACGTCCCAAAGCCCTGCTCGGATAAGCGAGAGTGTCAACAGTGGTTTGGGAGGCTCTCACCCAGCCCCCCCCATAGAGTAGTGTCTCCGCACATAGCTCTAAAAACCTCTATTAGTTTACCAATATCATTTGTTTTCCCCTTAGTATTAATAATATGCTTTTCTTTGTTTCAATAACTTCGCGAAATGGCACAACCTTCAGTTTAGTATCCGAAAACCACACGTTGTTACCAATTGGTCGGTACGTTTGGAAGTTGCTCTCGTGCTACCCTTCAGGGTGCATTAAAGCATGCTAATTTGCGTCTGCGTCTGGCTGGCATCAGTCATCCGTTGCACAGCTCCGCTTTGGATCGTAAATCCATCGTTTGAAATAAACCATAGTTTAGTGTTTGCGTGTACTTTTTCTTGTCTCAACTGCCCATCATAGCCTTCCTTCTGCTCGGTTCATCACGGTAACTCGCCAAATCCCCCCTACCGCACTCAAATGGGCCCTGTCAAAAAAGGGTACGTGATTACTATTATCACTTCGGGGATGACGACACCGTGTTAGAAGATCTAGACCAGTTGTCTGGTTTCGCGTAATATAAAAATATTGTTTGTCTGGAACCATTTTAACATGTATTCTTTAATTTTGAATTTTTATAAATTAAATGGCTGTTCTAACAATTAACCTTATTCAATTTTGTAAATCAAGTTTTGAGTAACTTATGTTGGGATGAAAGGGGACACGAGAGAACGTCAGTGTTTTTTCAATTTTTATGGAAAAACATGTTTTTGGCTAGAATAAATAAAATATTTCTCCAGTACAAATATATTTTAATTTTATTCTCATGTTGATATTAGAATTTCCTGACTATATGTAATGAGCAGGGTGGTATTATCAAACCAACTTTTTAAATTAAAAGAAAAACTGGTCATTAAATTCCAGGACATCATGACAGATATTCAAGAAACTTGGAGGTCACCATGTGAAGAAAACTATATTCTATGTTTGTACTGGAGCAATGTATTATTTATTCTAGCCAAAAAAATATTGGCATAAAAACTGCAAAAACATTGGCTTTTTTCTCGTCCCCTTCCTTTTATCCTTAATACACAAACACAAATAATTACGCAAAAAAATGAAACTATTAAGACAAGATCCATCACAACTTGACATAAAACTTCTAGCTTGCAGTTAAATAAGTAACCAAACACTAGAATATCACCTTTCTGCTATAATCACGTGACCACATGGAACAAGCCTTATTACCTGGGTCTCAGTCAGCCCTGCTGATAAAAAGAGCGTCAACTCATTATTATTTATCACCGCGTCTTACTACCCGTTTGGGTTATACGCTTAAGTACTAATTACGCTAATGGGTTGGGAATTGGGAAGGTTGAATTCAGAGGAAGTGAACCCACATTTGCGTGGAGGGAGAGTGGGAAACCATCTAGGAAAACCGCCCCAGTCCATCGGACCTAGATTCGAACCTCGATCTTCCCGTCCTCGGCAGTCTAGCTCAACACGAAACTAGCGCGTTAGCTAGCTACACCACCAAGGCGGGTAACTACTTATTGTTTTCACATCTCCATAGCTTGAGAGGAGACGGAACACCCGTCAAGGTCACAGTGATATTACCGAACAAAAGCGAACAACCCCGCTTGGCAATGTTGGGATAACAGATTCCTTAAAGTTTCTTGGAATTATATTGACAGTTTTTTTACTAACTCCTATAAATATGAAGTTTTATTTATATTGAAAGAAAAATAAAGCTTCGCTAACAATCATGCGGGGTGGAGTCACGTATGCTCCAATGGACGAGAAAATTTGGGTTGTGAATACCAAAAACTCTGGAACTTAAGCAACCTTAAAACAGTGTAAAAATCATGTTTAAAAAAAGTCCATATTTATTCAGGACAGGTTGTGTAAGTTTACCGGCTTTCATAACTTTTATTTTGACCTACAATTATCTTGTATTAATATAAAAACTAAAACTTATATTCAAACATTTCCTTCCACAGAAAGTTCATTGTTGGACACCAAACTATACCCAGAGAAAACAGAAGCGATCTCCTCCTACCTCAACATGCTGCTACAGGAGGCGCCTTGGAGCGAGGATGAATCCCCTCTGATTTACGTGGAGGACTTGCCTTTGGAGGCGGATGACGCCACCACGCTCGGTCCGGGGCCAGGGAAGAGGTCGAGGTATTACAGGCGCTACCCGTGGAAACGGCAGAACGGTCGTAACCGGTCGCACTACTCTGAGGAAAACCGTTACATGTGCAACCCGACCCGTCAGGACGTGTTCCAACTACTGGTGGCGCTCCACGAGACGAGGGCTGGAAACACCGGTAAAACCATCAACTTCTGTAACAGGAAGCGACCGGCCAGCGCCATATTCACTAACATCCGGTTTCTTGGAAGGCGACGGAAGTAGAGCCAGGGTATTACTTTAATAATTCCGAATATTTGTTGTAAAGGAGATGGTAGGTTTTGAGAAAGTACAATCCTCATACATTAAATAATCAAAGGTCCCGGGTTCGATTCCCATGCCCAGGTGTCATTTTTCAATTTAAAGAATAAAATATGAAATTGTTAAATTGGTTCCATTATTGTTTGACGACTAATACTACAACAATGCTAATAATAAAGTTATATTTTGTAAGCGATATACTAATAATATGTAGTTTTAATCCAATAAGACTGATCATTTCACATGATACAAAAACTTGAATTTGATTTAAAAAAATAATAAATCACTAGGTTGGGTAGGATTGTATTTCTTTCAGCCATATTCCACTCTACAATGTAATAATCATATGTTCACTGTTGTTATTGTAATTAAAGAAATGAATGTATAATAATTAAAGGTATTTAGGTCTGTATTGAGGTTTATACAGTTATGAATATGTTAAGGTTTTTAATTACATAAAGGAGTATATCGGTTTCAAATATCATGTGTTGAATAAATCATTTACTCGTTTTACATGTTTAGTTTAATACAAAATGATATACATACATATTTGATTTATTATTATATTAATATATTCGTTATGCATTATATCTTTGTATTTTAAAAACAAAGTTTTAGTTTTAAAAGAAAATGTGTATTTTTATTTATGCTATAGTTCAAATATTGTTTCTTACTTTATTTTAAATATTATTTTGGTGATAATTTTCTAAAATAAACTTAACACCATTTATTGATAACATTTACATTTATTTGCTGAACTTATAGACTAGCCATTTTTCAATGTTTATATAATTTACCCATAACCTCAAGTTACAACTGAAGTACATTATAATGGTTTGTTTCCAAATTACTGCTCTGTATCTACAAATATAATATGTCATTGTGTCAAGTAATAAACATTAAATCTCTGTACATAAAGTACATATTTTTTATAAACTATAGTTCTTAGACTATTAAGATAAGAGAAGAAACATTTTCAAATAACCATTGAATATTATATTTAAAAACATAGAATCAAGTTATTTTATGGAACATTATTTTATGACTCCGGATATGAAATAAATTCGTTAAACTTTAGTAATGGCGCATTTGTTTTCTCGTACAAAACACGATTGTCATCTTGTTGAGATTGTTGACTCCTGCTACTGGCCATTTGGATCCTGGCTGGAGTCACGTTCACTGAAACACAACGTGCATTAGTTTCAATTACAGTATTTGTTACCTTCTACTAATAGCCACTAACTATCCTAAAATGTGTGTACCACAATCGTTTACAAATGGACAAATTTGACAGCTAGAAAAAGTTACTGGATTTACTTTCATTTACTCATACGTTAAGTCATGCTATGTTACAGCTGTCACTTATGATAAATATTACCAATATATATAAATAACAATAACAATATAGTAAAATGCTATCGATGTTGACCATAATACAATGTTGTATTTTATAAGAAGAGATGCTCCATGGGTCTAAGTGTAAGAAAATCAAGGTATACAATTACGTACTAGCGTAGATCCTTATCATTTCATACGCCACGCAAACCTTTGAGTCACACCCAGAGACGTGAGATGGAAAAATGTTCCCATTTTTAAATGCAATCGAGAGAGACCAAATTTAATTTCTCCCGAGGAAGTTAATGACAGAAACATTATCAGATGAGTTACAATAACAGTAATAAAAGTTCTCTTCTCACTACAGCGCTTCTCAGACTACAGCGCTCGGTGGTTGAATGTAGCACTAACGTAGTGTCTGCTGCATACCCCATACCCTTCCCCTGGGATTAAATGATTTATAAAATGTACCGAAAAATATTAATATCTAATTACTCCTATTTGTTTGGATTTAGTATTCCCTCCCAAATATTTATCATCCTTCCCCCCCACCACTTTCCCCGCAACCCCCATTGATTTATTCATGTATATATGTAATAGTCTCCTTCCCCAACCACAACCCTTCACCTACTTAGTAGCAAGGGCGTAGACAGATAATTTTTCTCGTGGGGGTCCACTCCTGTGGTCATTTATAGCACTCTTGTGGCCATCTATTGTACTCTTGTGGTCATATATAGCACTCCTGTGGTCATCTCTAGAATACTTCATCATAATCACAAGGACAAGTTGTAACCAGAATCATAAGGACAGGTTGTAACCAGAATAATAAGAACAAGTTGTAACCAGAAAAACAAGGGCAAGTTGTATCCAGAATCATAAGACAGGTTGTAACCAGAAACACAATGGCAAGTTGTAACCAGAATCACAGAACAAGTTGTAATTAGAGTCATAAGGTCAAGTTGTAACCAGAATCATACGGACAACTTGTAACCAAAACACAAGGGCAAGTTGTAGCCAGAATCACAAGGACAAGTTGTAACCAGAATCTAGTGGCGTATTCTGAGAAAATTAATAGGTATGCTGTACTCTAAAAGTTGCAGGGGAGATTTGGGGGCCAAGAACCCTCAACCACCGTTGTTCAAGAACGTCAAGGAAATATTTGAAGATGTGTTCCTATAGAACAGTGGTACTCGAACATTTATTATTTCCTCTTAACCGTATGTTATCATAGGCAATTTTAAGGCCCCTCCCCCCTAATCCCATATTATCTCTTTTTTATTTATCCATAACTATGATTACCATCCACTCAAAATGTAGGCCTAATAAAAGCAATTCCATGGTGTCAGACCGCATTCACGCTATACCTACCGAGTGGCTACCAAACTGTTTGGCGAATTAGTGCCAACTCTTGCGGATATAGGGTGTCATGTGGTCAGCACAACGAGGCCTCCAGCCATTAAGCTCGGCTTTCAATACCGGAGCCATTACTACTTTATTCGAGTAGCTCCTTATCTATCCACCCTAGGCTGAGTCTACCCCGTTCCAGACCCACTGCTTCCCAGATAATCTGGAAAGACTTCTCAGAAAATCTGGAAGTGCCGGGAATCAAACCCGGGTCCTCTAGGTCCGTAGCTAGAACCTCTGACTACTAGACCACAAAGACAGTCCTCAAATTATAATGCTATATACATGGTTAGAAATTTAAGTAAATATTAATGTCGGGGCTAAGAGTGGAATTGGCACATTTCTGAATGCATAAGAGAGACAGATCCTATTCAATTAGCCTAGTGTTATTAAAAGCACACAGCTAGCAATACTAAAAGAAAAAATCATAAAAGAGTAAAATGGAGTTGTAGCGCCTACATGGATCAAGCGTCCATCAGATCTTGGTGAGAGGGAATCAGGTGGATTGTCCAACTCTCGTTGCCATTAAAACTATTTCTTAAAGCCTAACTTATCTCACACAATGCTGCTTGGAAACAAATGAGTCTCCCAACGGAGAATTTATGCTCCAGAAGCTATTTAGATGCGTAAACTTGACTAACATAGGGAGATTATCTCGGACTATTAATACTCTATGCTGCGTCATTCGTTTATTTCTAAGAAGTTTACACATATCTTTTGCTGTAAGCAGTGGTGTACCCAAGGGGGAAGGGGCAAATAGGTATTTGACCCCCCTTCTTTCCCCAACACCACAAATAATTTAATAAAAATTTAAATAATATGAAGTATAACTAAAATATTTAGCATTGAAGATGTGTTGAATGTATAGGCTACATTTTAAGACCAGACTTCTGACTTAAGCCTAATATTCAAGAGGTTTACCGTTGCACACAAAATTAACAATCGGAAGAAAGCACACAAATAATAGCTTCAATACAATTTGCATTTTTAAATCTCTTAATTACTATAAAACTACTCCAAATAATTTCTAAAAGCATTTACTATTCATAAATATTCTCGGCCTTCAGAGATTAGGGGGCTGTGCAAGCCCAAACCCACTCTCTCCATCAACATTTCATTCTTGCTACAGCCTTGATCGAATGCCTCCCCCAAAGTAAATGTCTGGTGCGCCACTGATTAAGTAAATTAGTTTGAAATACATTTTATTTTACCTTTTCCTTCTAAATCATCTTGAAATGTTGAAATTACACTCCTGACTTTTGGGATTCTTGATGTACAATTATATAAAATCACATGACTAATAAATAAGTCGTTAATGTAAAACAAAAACTAAAAGAACACTATTAAAGCTCCATGAATCCTTTTTACTAAAGAAAAACAAGATGTACTGTCAACTATGGTTAAAGTAGCCTCGTCACCCGCCCCCTCCGCTTTCCTCACTCTATCAATGCTGAAATGCCTAAATTTGAAAGCGTGGTTAAATGTAGAATACTTAAACATAGATCACTGTATTTAATTAGTGTATAATTTAAAGCTTGTTACGTATACTAACTATTATTTTACAATTAATTTTATATACATTTTATGTAATTTTACTTAAACTATACTAAATTAGCTTAATAAATAAACATTGTGATCTTGAATTTTTTTCAATAGTTGGCAGAATGCTTAGCTTGCTTCACATGAACCTGGGGTTTAAAAACCCGAGCTCATTGGCCAATGACTTGTAGGCGAGCGAAAGGAATGTGTTGTAACCCCTAGACATTGGCAGGTCATTAAAACCTCCCTAGCTTACTTTGCGGTTTTCAAGCAGCAGGCCCTGGGTTTCCTATTGTTTTAAGTAGAGCCTTTTGGAAGAAGAATAACTTAAAACACATTATTCTTGGAATATGAACCAATATTAGTTTTAAAATTAATAATTCATTACAAGTATATTTGTTAACAATTTAAACATTAGTATTTACACAGTTAGCACAAATAACATTGAATTAAAAAAAAACTAGTCCATATAATTATGGGTATGCGGCGCAGGACTAGCATACCCAGAGAATACGCCACTGCCAGAATCACAAGGACAAGTTGTAGCTAGAATGACAAGGACAAGTTATAACTAGAACTAGTTGTGTCTGATGCTCACGTGAGAATGGGCTGCAGTTGGTGACTTGCTGGCCAGTGATGATGAAACTTCCCGGGCTTCCGGCAGACGACTTCCGGTACACCAGTTGGACTTCCGAGGTCAACGAGTCGAACTGGGCGGAGACTGGAAACAAGAACAAGAAACAATAGAAACAGGGTAAGAAGAACCTTATTTGACTGTTACTAGATCTACTATCATGTACTCATACGTCAAGCCATGTGATCTGCAGCTATCATTTTTCATAGATAGTACTGTAAAATAATGATATTAGGCCCTATTATAGTAAAATGTTATCATTGCCAACCAGTATAAAATTAGTTTGACTTTTCTAATAGACCTTTTATGTATCTGGGTCATTTAGTGTGTACTTTTTGTACCGATTGATTATGTCAGCACACGAGTTACAGACTAGCTTAATTTTAGAACAGACACACTACCTAGTCCCTTAGCCATTAATTCATCACTCTGTTAGCGATGAAAGCCCCAATTTCTCCAAAAATAGTTTTTATTCGGTCATTCCGAGATTCAAACTCGGAGCCCCTAGTTGGGTGGACAGACGGATCTACGCTAGTCTGTGAATGTATGGAGGCTATTAAAACAGGGCTCCCGATGTCATTACAAGTGGGTGAGGTCTCCAAAACATCTAAACTATCGCTGGAATGTGTTATACTCGTATAAACTCTGTGACGTGTACCAGTGAGAAAGTTGACTTAGGTGGCTTTTCACCCGGGTACAACGAATAGTATTTCTTTGACTATGTATTAATTATAAAATGTAGATTATTTTATATATTTCTCTTCCATCTGTTTGTCGAGGTACTTACTGAACTGTCCAGTAAGGTACCCACAAAGGTACTGGCTACCTATCTGAAGGGACTCTTCTCCACACGTCAGATTGAAGTACTGGAGGGACAGCTGCACTTCACACGCACTCTGGAGACACAATGACGTCATCACTTGCCTTAATAAGTTTATGACATAACATAACATAACATAACATAACGATTGTTTCACTGACGTTTTTTGGTTCTTAGAAACTATACCATCTTTACTTTGAGCCAGAATTCTAACCTTTGTGACCATCAAACAGACTAAATGAGCTTGACATTTATGTCGTGTGGCTCACCGCTGCTGGTTAGTTTATTGGTTTTAATCTTGTATTGAAATTAACAATCGAGTTGTAAAAACTTACATAAATATGTAGATCTCTGTCGTTTTCTTGTCACACAACCATACAAATTACTTAAGTGCCTGATTATTTTTATAACTGAATGAATGTGTCTGTGAGTATTTAGACAAATGGATATTTCTAGACATTAGGTTAAGATTATTGATTAATCATTCAGTTTTACTGCGTTGGTTTCTGTTTGTTTAGTTTTCTGAGGACATATTTTCGTTTTATAGAACTATAATATTTAGGCCATATAAATATTACCTAAAAGAAACGTAATCCCTCTTTGTGTTGTCAGCCAGTCAAACACAAACACAATAATATAATATATTTGTTATTAAATTCAGCTTAGCTTGTGTACAGTTAGCTATACATCAATATTATTGACTTGGCAAACAAAGTTGAAAGGAAGACACACTTTTCAACAGTAGGAAGAGTTGAAACTAGGACTGTAGTAGCTGGGGGGTGTCACGGCACGACTGGAGTATATATTATATTGTCCCCAGTTTGAGAGAGTTAGAGCACTTGTGTAAATGAGCAAGAAGGACTGTTTGATAAAAATGACAGACTTGGGCTATAATGACTCTGTTAGAACTTACACGATCACGACTGACAACATCGCAACATGTATTACAGTTTATAATAAAAATTTCAAATTCGGGTCAATACTCCTATCCGACCATCCCTCCCTTCAAATAAGTCATCTTGACTAAATTCCCAAAGGAAGGAGAGTGGGTGGCGGCAAAATGTATATAAACGTATACATATGTTCATTGTGCTTAATTACTATATCAATGTCGTATTGGTCTAAAAAACGAGGTCATCAGGCCATTAAAAGGATACTTAACACAAGGTTTATTAGCGTTTTGATCTAAAGGAGGGCTATGCGGAAGGCTATTAGGATAAAAAAAAAGCATCAACATTCGTCTTTAAAAGAGGTCCCGCTTTAGAGAAATGTCCTGTATTCCAGGCTCTAATGGAGGCATCTATTGACAACATGACGAACTAAAAGTCACTCTACTGATGAGTTGTTTCCTAACGATACCAACTGAATTCCCACAACGGACAACTGACAAGGCAAGCTTAGATTAATATCATCAGCGCACGTGACTGAGAGTCGCCTCATAAAAAGACAATAAAAAATAACGTTCACTATAATTTATTTTATAAACAACAAATAGTTACACTTTTTTTAAATAAAAAAATTGGCGTTTTATTTAAGATATTTTTTTACTAATTTGAGTCTAAATTTGAATCTACTTTCTTTTTTTGAATGAAAACATGAGCTTTATAAGTCAAATGCAATCTAAATTGAATCGAGGCTGGGAAGAATAAAAACGATATTTCAGAACGTGCTCAGCACAGACAAAGGTCAAAGGGCCTTTTAATATTCAACCAGCTAAAACAGTTGGGATTAAACTGTTGACATTAGGTTATTTTTAATGTCACAAACTTTGTGTCTTCAAAGCTGTGTAGTGTTACCGACTATTTTTTAATTTCCTTTCATATTTTATTTGCGAATCCGCTTGATGGGACCGGAATGGTCTTCTCAGCGACAAAGAGTTAAACTGACGCACCCAGTTCTAACTCGAGAGGTTGGTATCCGGTTCGCATCCTGGGAAGGGTGCATATAGACTGATCTACTCTTCCTAGGTGAATAATTACGTTAACATTCCCTTTCCTCACCCGGAATACTTAGATTGGTGTAAGTGGCTGAGCTACCAACATTTCAGTAATACTGTATATTAAGATCAGCAGGCCTCTCAACCGACTAAACAATCTCTCAATTTACTTATATTTTATTAAACGCGAAGTTATATTGACTGTTCAATACAAGGTCTAGGTGCAAGTATGGTAGTTTATATAAAATGCACCAACATTAGCATGGATATAGGATAGTAAAACCACCCCAGCACAGCCAGTTGGGACTCAAATCACGACCTCCCCGACAACTGAGATGTGACTCTAACGCCTCAGACTATTCGAACAACTTTGCGGGCTTGTATTGTTATGGAAATAAATCCGTGCCTCTAAATATTACAATTGTATTTCCCGTGAGAGGTTAAACCTAGTCCGGGACTAACAAACTAAGTTTAAATCACTTTCTAGCCGTGGTATGTCCCCTGGATCGAAAGTGGACCCTCTAGAGCAGGGGTTTCCAACTGGCGGCCCGCGGGCCACATGCGGCCCGCGAGACCACTTTTTGTGGCCCGCGCAATCATTTTAAGAATTTTTTTAAATCTCAAGAAAAGTTATGAAAACTATTTAATAGCTTGTTCAAAAGATGTATTAATATTCATACGGCAAAAATGATCAAACGAAGTTGATAAATAATTAATAGTCAGCCGTTCTACAAGTTACGCACTGCATCGCTCGCCCAGGAAGGCTTGCTGGCTACTCCTCCCGTCTCCACTCACGCTCAATCGCGCTTGCTTGACGTGTAGTGAAGTTTCACAAATTACTGTCCATTTTGAAGGCTTTGTTTTGTGTTGAGTGTGAAGTGTACCGCTGCTTGAGTCTTTTACGTGTATAAAAAATGAGCGGAAACTCAAAGAAACGCAAAATTGAAAATGAAAACAGATTTTACAAGGAAAGCTGGGAGAGTGACTATTTAATTACTAACAACAGTGGGAAGCTTCAATGTTTGGTATGCATGAAAATTGTGTCTGTACCGAAGGAGAACAATGTTAAACGACACTACTCAACAATGCATGAGAACAAGTATGCAACATATAAGGAAGAAGCTCGACAAGCACTGGTTGCAGACTTCAAAAATAAATTAAAACAATAAACAGGTATGTTTAGTAAAGTCTTACAAAATCAGTCATCTTCCCTGTACGCCTCCTACGCAGTGTCGCTTGAACTTGCAAAGGCAAAAAAAAAACCTTCACTGAAGACAATCTTGTTAAAAAGTGTGCTATGGGAATGGCAAAGGCCTTGGGAGATGGTAAAATAGCTGAGAAATTTGAATCAATGCCACTTTCCAACCAAACTGTAAAGAGAAGGGTCATTGATATGGGAAAACAAATAGAAAAATCGCTGATTTTATTGATTAAAGAAAGCATGATTTTCTCGCGATGCCTTGATGAAAGCACTGACCAGTCAGATGTCAGTCAGCTATTAATATTTGTGCGCACCACCTTCGAAGATTTCAGCAGTAAAGAGGAGCTATTTGATGTGTGTTCTCTTCAAGGAACAACAAAAGGGAGGGACATTTATGATGCTGTTAAAAAACTGTCGACATAGTTGGAGGCTTTAGTAAATGTTCAGCCATTGTGACAGACGGAGCGCCAGCAATGACAGGGGAGAAGACAGGTCTGACAGGATTGCTAAAAGAAAATGGTGTAACGTGTCCTATGATCCACTGTCTCATTCACCAGGGAGCGTTATGTGGGAAATCAATGAAGAAAACTGAAGTTTTTAAATTTGTGGTTAAAATTATTAATATGTTAAGAGGTAGAAATCGAGCCCTTTTGCATAGACAACTAAAGCAGTTTTTGCTGGAAATTGAGGCAGAATATGGAGACTTGCTGCTGTACAACCATGTAAGGTGGCTGAGTGCAGGAAAGTGCCTTGAACGGTTTTTTGCTATTTTCAAGGAAATCCCTGAATTCCTTAATAAGTTTTTCTCGTCTGGTACCACTGAACTAGAAGAAGAAATTCAAAGCCCAGAATTTTTAAAGCAGTTAGCTTTCCTAACAGACACCTTAACACCTTAAACCTGAGTCTTCAAGGAAGAAACCAGGTCGTATCAGATATGGTGGGAGTTGTAAATGGATTTCTAAACAAGTTAAACATTTTCATACTTGCTTTGGAAAACAATGAATTGAAACATTTCCCTTGCTGTCTACAATTAACGGCGGAGAAAGACCAGGAAACTATAGATTTTTCAGATCTCAGTTCACACATTCAAGAAATCATTGAAGAATTTATCACATGATTCAGGGAAACTGAAACACTGAAAAGCAGTGTCCAACTTTACATGAATCATATTGGTGCTACAATCGAGGAACAAGAACCACACCTACATATTGAGCTGTGCAATCTACAAGCCGATACGTTCCTACAGACCAGATAAGAAAAGGGATCACATTTTTTAAAACTGTTATCCAGCGGAAAATACCCAAACTTAAGACAATTTGGACTTAAAAATGACTTCAATGTTTGGGAGCACGTTCATATGTAAAAGTATTTTTTCTTCTATGAAATTCATTAAAAATCAGTACAGAATTTGACTTGCAGATTCTTCCTTGCTGCATCTTTTGAGATTAGCAGCAACAGAGCTGGAGGTGGACATTCGTTCATTGGTAGATGCAGCTGATCGACCACAGTACTCCCACTAAATTGCCCTTTTTTAAGTTTTATTTTGACTACATTATTAATTTCAGTTTGACTTTGGGTTAGTTTTTTTTTGCCATTTGTAAAATATGAAGTCAAATAAACTGACATTCCTGCTCTTCTTCAAAATTCAATTGTTTTGGGTGTAATAGTTGTTGTTTATTTTTAATTTCACTCTTTTATGCAATTGTAAAATGGTGTTTTAAGCAATTAAAATGATTAAACCTTTGTTTCAATTAAACTATGCATATTATTTCATACTGGTACTCTGTTCTATTTACAGAATTATACGAAAATTGGCCTATTATTAAAGTGCGGCCCGCTAACATGCCTAAGGTTTCCACTGTGGCCCTCGAGCCCTTACAAGTTGGAAACCCCTGCTCTAGAGCCTGTTCACTCTCTAAGTCACGAGCCGGGTTAAGTAGGAGAGGGTGTTAGAGAGCCATGTCCACAGAGTGTGTCAATATTATCGTATGCGGCTCCAAGCTCGACAACAAACCAGAACGATGACGTCACAGAAATTATTAATGCACGGGGGTGGGGAGGTGTAAGGTGCACTGGTGGACACGCACACTAAATGTCAAGCTCCTCTAGTCTGGTTTTAAGGGGACAATGTGTATCTAGAAAAGTTTTTCCTAGATTGTTTCTATTCCTCCCTCCACGCAAATGCGGGTAAATTTCTTCTAAACTCACCTCCACTAGTGGAATTAAATGCTAATATAATTTAATTTATTTTATTTTTGGGGTATTTAACGAGTACTTGCTAAACTAGCTGGTCGTATCACCAGCACAATACTTACAATCTAACTTAATTATATAACAAACACAGTACCCAGTCCCCTGACCGTTAATTCATCACCATGGAAGAGGAAAAACCCGTATTTCACCAATAATATTTTTTTCGGCCATGCAGGGAATCTAACTCAGGACACTTAGCTCAGTAGGCAGACAAGCTACCGGACACTATCTATTGACTGATAAGAACACATCACAGGCACAGTTTATATTTACTTCAGTGGCAGCCCTGGTTCAGGTATAGTGGTACCAACATGATAGGCCTTGGGTACCCTGAAAGTGCAGATGTAATGGTACCAACCTGATAGGCCTTGAGTACCCTGAAGGTGCAGGTGTTGTGGTACCAACTTGGTATGCTTTAATTACCCTGAAGGTGCAGGTGTTGTGGTACCAACCTGATAAGCTTTGAGTACCCTGAAGGTGTAGCTGTAATGGTACCAACCTAATGGGACTTGATTACTTTGAAGGTGTAGGTATAATGGTACCAACCTGATAGGTCTTGAGTACCCTGAAGGTGCAGGTGTAGTGGTACCAACCTGATAGGCCTTGAGTACCCTGAAAGTGCAGGCGGAGAGAGCCAGGTTGTAGTTGGTACTGCTCAGGTTGAAGTACTGAGCCTGTACTGAGGTACTGCACGTTCCAGTAGTTGGTCCTCCTGACGAGGAACAAGGTAAGTACTGATAGCTGGCCATGAACCCGCGACCAGACGAGGTCTGAGACGTGACGAACAACAGGTCACTGAAACCGCTTGATGACAGATCCAGGGTAGCTGAAAAACAAGGACAGCACATTACTTACAGATTAACTTAACCTAGGACAACATAATATAACAATATATTTCCACTACAATAACACAAAAATCGCGAAAGGACGAGCTCACACATAAACAACAGATGGGAATCAACAGTGGTTCGGATACAGTCGGGCGCTTGGGTGCGTGTTTCAATTAGGTTAAATATGATTTAAAAGCGACATCTAGACACTGGGATCAAACTCAGAACCTTTAACTTTGTGCACCAATGCTCTACCCCAGGTATTGTCTTGTTCTGAGGGTCATTATTCACTCTGTCTCAATCTACGAGGGAAGAATGACCTTGAGAATGGGATAGTTCATGGATAGCTGTGTCAAAGTTTTCAAAAGTAATCCATCAGTAGACAAACCTCAACTGATTTATTTTTGACAAAAACGAGCATACATAATGTATTTCTCGTTTCAGCTATCCATTTCGAACAAGATCAAAATCAGTCATTTTTATGGAAAAAAAAAGAGGTACAGCCAGACATAGAACATCTAAATTCAAGTGTGAACAAAATTTATCAGTTTCTGTTGTGAGTCTAGGTTCAGACAGAAAGACAGACAGGAAGAAATAGGGACAGACAGGCAAACAGAATTGTAAAACCCACTTTTTTGAGTTCGGGGTCAAATAAATCGTCAAGATTCAACATAATCTCGAGGTCAAACAAGTTTGACGATTATAATATTATCTCTATATGAGAACTTGTGAGCATTTTAAGATATGTAGTTAAGTATATTAATCAGTTAGAGCCCTTAAATTCAATACAAGGACAGAATGATCCCACTATCGATTCTAGCATTGTAAGAGCTCGCTGCACTCACCGGGGGTCGGGAAATAGTCCCCACAGTATCTGTAGAAGCCGTTGATCAAAATGTAGTCACTAGTGCAGTTATTACTGACGGCCAAGTTGAACACAGCCATAGTCAGTTGAACTTGACAATAACCGGATATCTTCTGGAACCTGGAATAGATGGATAAGGGCATTTTAAGGAAGTACAGTTTCGGACAATCGCGGGACTAAATGCCACATATTCATAGAGCAGTTACATTTACTAAGCCTTCCCATCACTGGCAAACTACAGTCCAATTTCCATAGTAAAAATCTTTTAGAAATACGAATTTTTGTTGCTGCCATAAATTATTATAACATGTTACTAAACTATCAAAAGTGACAGCTTTAGATCACAAGACTTGACGTATGAATACATTAAAGTAGATTCAGTAACTTTTCTAGCTGTCAGATAGAGCGTTCTTCCTGTGAAAATTGGACTTTAGATTAGACGAGCTTGACGTTTAATCCACGCACACAGCGATGTAAGCTTCACATAATATTACCTATAGTTACACCGAAGATTGGCTGGGTAAGAATTGGGGTAGTTCGGAGACTGGATACTGCCCTGAACTGCGCTGATCACTTGGCAGGTGGTTGTTTTCGGCGTGGGGCACAACATCTGACCCGGGATGCTCCAAAGGAACTGCTTGGCCATGCGCACCCAATTAGAAAAGTTCCATTTCCAACATTTATTATTGTTCTGGAACAATGAACGACGGGGTCTGGTCACAGGATCGGTCATAATATTAGATCTTCCAAAATAGGTTTTAGCCCTCATGGCGTCATCGATGTAACTATCTTCAAAATACTCATCGCTGTTCATCATTTCTTTTCGGGGAATTTTCGAGCTCTTGATAAAATATTGGTTCATATGCACTATCAAAATTCGCGTCAGCTTCATTTATTTCTTGAGAAGAGCGTCTTTTTCTTATAAACTTCGTCCCAGCAACGTTTCTAAAGACCGAACCCAGATCTTTCCCCATGAACGACCAACTGTTTGAGTTACTGTTCGTGGCGGAGTTGTCTTCACCCCCCCAAATGGAAGAGAAGCACTTTTCTTGAAGAACCTCGATTATGAACCCTCTGAGATTCTGCTGCTGACTACCGTTCATCGTGTACCTCAGAACCTTGGTCTGCTGGTTCGAGCTGAAAGTTGACGTCAGGACCGTGTCTGACTGACAGCCACAGATTTGCTGCCCGTCCACCTCCAGGTAGCCACCATTACAGCCGGAGTATCTGTCCCGTCACCCACCCAGAAATACTTCATCTTCATACGGAGTCTGCAGATGCTGCTGCTGGACCTTTGATGGTGTATATGCAATCAGAATTCAGCGAACTGCTGTTCGGAAACCCAGGACTGGCTATGAAGAAAAACTTGTCACTGTATGCTTTTCCACAACAGGTTGGTAAGTTTGTGTTTGAAGATGGGCTGTAGTTTGAACCAGGGTACAGATATGAAGAGGGTGTAGTGGTAAGTATCGGGAACCGTATCTTCATTGGTGGGAATGGAGTAACCGGATAAATCGAGTGGCTGACTCAGGTGGTTCATACATAGACCCACAAGGTACCTGAGTGACCAATATCTTGAACCCTTTAGCAGTTCTAGAGCTATCCGAGATGAATCTGACTACGAGTTCTCCAGAGAAGCCCTGGTAACGTCTTGTCCCGGTGACATTACCGCAGAGGACTTCTCTACCTTCGACTTCAAGGCGGTCCTTGACACATCCTGCGGAATCTTCCAATGAGAACTCCAGAAAGTTGAACTGAAGCTCACAGACGTCCGTCGTGAGGGTCTGATGACGTAGACGCAATATACGTTGTTCGGGTACCGACACATATCTTCGGGACTGCCAATGAGGAATTGTTGGGTGCTATAGATTCTACTGCACGTGGACTGGGGTTGACTGGAGTTTCTGGTTACGCAGTCAATCTGACGCACCTTGAGGTCAAACCCTGTACCTTTGCAGGAGGAACCACTTCTAGAAAATGTAAAACATCATACGTTATATACCTTATTTTGATATGCCATGATAGATATGTCTTGATAAAGCTAGGAAGCTTAAATAGCCTAACATGAGCATTTAAGAAATTCACGAATTAAATGCTCCTTAAAATAAATAAAAATTAGTGTCATAACTAGAATCCAACTTTGTATTCAAATTCAAATATTCAGAATGTTTTATTAGTAAATCAAAGCTCAGTATACATACTTAGAAATCAATGTTTAATATGTGTGTGTGCAATTCATTGACTGTGTTAGGAGGATACCATCTTAGTTTGTGGTTGAAATACTTGTTAGTAAAATTGTGCTTAGCATGTGAAAGCAAGAGTGTTTAGTAAAACTTGTCTATTTCTAGAATGATTGGACATGCTTTCCGCTTAAATTGGATTTGTACTTGGAGAAACGAAATTCGAGTTATAAAGTTCCTTAAAACGTAGAGCATCTTATAAAGTTAGGGAGAGGTCCAGACAGTTCAGGCTAAGCCATTTGGTGTGAGGTTGAAGCTTATAGGTAAGATAATTAATTAATTGTGTTTCTTATATTAATTTGTGTAGAGTTACTCTGCACGTTAAATAAAGTAAATGACACTCATGCTGTAGTGGGAGGAACCTTAGGTGGAACGAACGAAACAAAAGCGACTCACTTAAAGGATATAGCGAAACTGTCGGAGTTGAAGGGGAAGGTTCTCACGCCTTGCAGGTGTCCGCACAGCCTTTCCCCTCCAAGCTCAAGGTAGTCCTGTCCACAATCCGCCAGGTAGAAGGAGTTGAAGGTCACCTCCAACTGACAGGTGGCTGAAGATCGCGCCTCCACGGTGTAACCGCACAACAGGTTGGCTGGATAGTGTCCTGGGTAGCCAGGTGACGTCACATGGAACTCAGACGTTTGTAAGGTCACGCCAACTCTGCTGAGATGCGCTCCACGTTAACCGCCACATAACAGGTTGGCTGGATATGTGTTCTGGGTAGCCAGGTGACGTCACATGGAACTCAGACGTTCTGTACACTCCACGACAAACTCCTGCTGATGCTGATACCTACCGTTAACAGTTAACACTACATATTATTACACAGCATGTTGGCTGGAATGTGTTCTGGGTAGCCGGTGACGTCACATGGGAAATCAGACGTTCTGTACACTCCACGACAAACTCCTACTGATACCTATCGGCAACAGTTAACACTACTTACACAGCATGATGGCTGGATGCTGTTATGGGTAGCCAGGTGACGTCACATGGGAACTCAGACGTTCTGTACACTCCACGACAAACTCCTGCTGATTCCTATCGGCAACAGTTAAGATTCCGATGGATATCGCGAGGTTTTGCAAATCTCTCTTCCAAGTAGTTCCATGTATTATCACCTCAACAGAGGTGCGCTGCGGTAGTTATGCTAGTCACCCCACCACCCCTCTCACCCCCTATATTTACCCCTTTTCAGAGTGTCCTTACATTCCACAGACAGGACCCCCCCCCCCCCCTGAATCCTTTCAACTTTGTTGCTTGCTACTCAACAAAAGACAAGCTATCACCTTTACAAGGACTAAGGAGTGATGCCGGGTTTTGAGCCGAAATCTCGGGGTCTGTAGAATGACGTCCAAATTCAAGGACAAGGGCTCAAATCCCTGTCAAAGTATAATGTTTCTGAGCTACCTTGGAAATCATTATCTACAGTAAATTGTGACATGTTTATTTAGTTTATCTATTACTGTAGGAATATATAAATATATATTTTTTCCCTACACTTAAAAAAAAGCCTTTTTTTTAGTGACATAGTTTTTACGGTCACACTTACGTTAATTATTTAAATACATGCTATAAGGAGGTTAGAATTAAAATAATGCACCACAATTTGTTTGTACAGAGGATAGAAAAACCAAAGTGAAAACCACATTTTGTTCAAGGTGATAGCCTGATTAAAAAAATTGGAAATATCTTTAAAAAAATAATGATTTAGAAAAATGTGGCCAAAGTTGGTGAAAATTGCAATTTTTAAAATTTTATTTCAATTAATTATTATTAATTAATAATTTACGTGCTGTACGCCTACTTCACTTTACAAATAGGCCCTACTGTTAACTTTTTACGAACACCATACTAACAAGAACATTGTATTTTATTAAATAAAAAAAATCAGAATTAAATAGAGCTAGCTAAGCCATGTTTCCTTTTAAAATAATTAATTTATTAATATAATATGATTATAGCCCATCCAAAACCAAGTCTTTTCTTTTTTTGCTACGTTCAGAACACATGTTATTAACGGCTTAATCTGATTGGGTAGGGATGAGGAAGGTAGCTAAGAGGAAGCGAACCTGCATTTGCATGGAGTAAAGATGGGAAAACCATTGTGATAAATCACTTGTTGAAAACCGTTAAAGATATATATATATATACATATACATTTAACGGGAAAACCATCTTCAGTTCACGCAGATGAGATTCGAACCTTGACCTCCCCATCATTGGCGATCAAACCAACGGCAAACAACGGCTGTGAGTAACTAAACTTTGTAAACTAATATTTACTTTGTCTCGGCACCTCGGAGTGAAAATATCGTAATCGTCAAAAACTCGAAACAAGATTTTGAAAAATGTTGACGTTTCATAACCCCCTGAAGCAAAAAAAGTTGTTTCCGCAATGCCGTCTGACTGTACCTTAGTTTGGGCTAGAACCGAAACCATTTTACCGTTTGGGCTAAAACTTTGTATCTGGGGTTTACATAAGGTCACCCGAGGCTTTTTTGGAATTAGATATCTAACCCTAAATTTAAGGCTAGTTTATTGAAAGGCAAAAAGAGAATAAATCTATTTTTATAGAAATTCACTCTAATGATTTTGATTAAATTTGATAGCTAGACACAGTTTATCATTATAAACAAGATGGACGTTTTCATTTTCTCATGAACATAACTTTGAGGTTATTTTACATAAGGGGGATTTTCAAATTTTCATCATTTCTCCGTAACTATTGAGACTCGTAATAACTTATCATTTTAAAGTTGTAGTACTATGAAATGTAAAAATCTTTTTTCATAAAACCAATAAGTTTTGAGGTATAAACAAATATATATATTATATATATACTTTTTAATCAGAGGTGTAGTGGAGTGGGAACGCTGGTGAACGCCGTTCTGGCACTGCTTTTCATGGCAAAATATTCAAAAAATTTTTTAGTAAAGTTTTATACTTTGCAATTCCAAGTCAACTAATTGATTTTATATCAATATTATGTTAAAACTTTTTTCAATAAATTCTGATGAAATTTACAGAGCTCTATGTGAATTCCTGGAATTGTAGGGGAAGTTCGTTAAGTAAGTTTCTGCCTTAGTAATCATTAAAAGATGCTCCAAATAGCTTCTAGAGGCACTTATGTTTGTGCAAGCCTTTCGCCTACAGTGGTTGGGGGTCCCAAAACCCCACTTCAACTTTGGGGTTGCTACGACCTTGCGTTTCGGCACTGCTAAATTTACGACTACACCACTGTTTTTAATACAGGTTTTTGAAAATAAATTTGATTCTTATGCTCTTTGGTTGACAAAGATCTTTCTCTTTTTCTAATTTTTTTCTGTAACAGTGTTCCTTGTTCCTAATGCCATAGAGTCAGGGGCGGCCTGAGGTAAATTTCGCGCCCGAGCGGTATTGCTTTTTGGCGCCTCTCTACGTAACCGGTGGATAATATAGTCTATTCATCATAGGAGTATAGGTAACTAACAGCTAGCAAAATCTAGCAGATCAAATCTCACGTCTCCATTTGCCAAACCATTCTATCTGCAATGACAATAATATATTGATTTATTGTCACTTTTGGCAGTCAAAACTTTCCCAAAAACAATTTTATTTTTAATTTGGCTTTTATTTTGGCAGTTCTTAAATCTTCTGCTAGCTGCCAGCTATCACATTTTTAATGGTGATTGTACTCTCGGAAAATATGAAAATAATCCCCAAAACTAATGACTGAAAACCTAACGTAGCCTGGACATGAGAGGAAAATAATCCCCAAACCTAATAACTCCAAAACTAACGAAGCCTGGGAGTGATAGGAAAATAATTGAAGGGGAAATTACATAAATGTTAAACATACGTTAAACGTCTCACTTCAAGATTGTACAAAAACTGTTAGGATTACAAATAAAACTATAAGAACCTGTTTTGTAGACAATGTCATCATCTATTTTTTATCATAAGTTTAACAAACACTTTGTTATTATGATGGCTTACGTTATAATTGAAAAAAAAAAGTTTTAGAGTGCCATTATTTCAAGCTGGCAAATGTAAAATAACTTTTTAAGAGTGGCACTAGATTATATTTTACTCACCACAAAATTATACTAATGCGTAAAATTTCATGTTAGTATAAAAAAATTGAACGATTGCTAAGATTAGCAACTCCACTATCACTCCCTGTCTACGTTAGGTTTGGAGTTGTTAGGTTTGGGGATTGTTTTCATATCACGCCCAGGCTATGTTTGGTCATGTCTAGCTGTGTTTGGAGCCCCCTCAAGCTGGCGCCCCGGGCAGCCTCCCGGTTCGCACGGCCCTTGAGCCACCCCTGCATAGAGTAAGTAACATTGTATATTATTTCATTTCACAAATCCTAACGAGTTTTTAGTAAATGTCTATTTCAAGATAAAAGCAAAAGGAAGTCTGTGTGGTGCACCGTACCATTCATTTTTTTATTACTAAAATACAAATTGTGGACCTATAATTTCCAAGACACTTTTATTTGTATTATAATTATTATTATTATTTGAGTTTACCGACGTATCGGCACAACTAGAGGTCATGTAACATCATTAAAATCATTCTACTAATGTTAATGTGTACAACAAGATCCATAATTTCTGAACCCCTTTTTTTTAACAACCTGTATATACATGTGTGTGTGTGTGTGTGTGTGTAATTTCTCTAAAAAATATATTAAACTAAAATAATTTGATGAATATTTTCAGGGTATAGAAATAATAGCTAGAACACACATGCCCACCCTCACCTTAGTAAACTCCTGGATGCGCCACTGAATCTTAATATCTTCAAAATTAAGTCTGCTATAAGTGGGAATAGGTCTTGTTTGTCTATAAAACATGAATACAACTTTTTAGAGAAATCCTTTTCACCTCTCTCTTCTTACAAAACCAAACTTATACAAATAGGTTTTATCTAATCAAGGAAACACTGTTTATGCAAATTATTTATAAGTTAAACATAATCAAGTTTACTCTATAAAAAACTTTTAACCTAGATCATACAAATACATCACAGGGAACATTTTCAATAGCTCGGGTTTGGAGGTGACAGACAAATTAGTGTCCAGTCAAGGGTTTTACCTGAACAGGATAATAAATGTATGGAGGGAAGGGGGAGTAGCGGGGTTTACAGGGGAAAAAAATGGTAAGAAAGTGAATGCCAAAAAGGGGTTGAGGAGGAGGAGAGGTGCTTCCGAAAACAGAGCAATCTACCAGGAAGCTACTGAACTTTTTCAACAGTTTAGACATGATTTAATTTGAAAATATCAAATTTTGTTAAAATTATTGTATTATAAATATTCATCGTTTATGATAGAACAATATCTTTTTCTCTATAATAATATGATACTTTCAAAACTATGTTCTTGTATTTCATGTTTTATTTAATTTTAATTTAAATTAAATTACGTCTAATTGTAAAAAAGTAAATATTAACTTGTAACTTTTTTTATGAATATAGTTCATTTTAAATTTACAAGTTTAATATAATAAAAAAAAACGCATATTGTTACTATAAATATTTTCTAAGCAATAGAGTAAACAACTTTATCGTTCTTATATAGTAGGTATCCATCCGAATCTTAACACCACATATTAGTTACATAAACATTGTACATTATTTAAAACCTTGACTGGTCCACAGCTTCAATCTTCATTTGTTTCTCTTTGATTCCTAAAAGAATCCAACGTAACTTCTTGATCAGTCCTCTCCAGTCATAATATTCCTGAAGTGACTCACACATTTTACTTGTTAAAATATTAAAGTTTTAAAACAAATCCTACTCGTAAATTTCTTTAAATTGCATATTCACTTTGTCCCTACCACCAGGTAAATACAACTAATGTAAAAGATCAGATAAAACATAATACCGTTGATGTTTGTATAGGCACTTATTGGAGTTACTAGCCCCCAGGACCTCTTACGTTTTTAGGCTACGTTAGCAGCATAATATGTCAAACGTAGCTGTGATATTTATCATTACATGAATGCTAAAATAAGTTTCATTTGGCGTTCAAACCAAACTTTATAAAAGCTTTTCAGAAGTCAGCGCCTACAACGAATGACAACTCAACGCTTTTAAAGGAAGAAAAGGAATAGTTCGCCTTGCGAGGCCTCTTGTTCATGTTATGATTATACTTCCCCTCTTCCGCTGACGAATATAAATACTCACTCTAGTATTTGCTATTGGACAGAATTGATTTGCATTTCAAAATAAACTTTTCCTTGTTTCCTATCCTAGGCAAACATATTCTTCCACGGTCTTTTTTAACCTACATCCTGGTTATTTTTGTGAATAAACCATATAGCCTAAGTTGTAGACGATTTAAAATAAATTGTTTGAAAAAACTACTTTTGTTAAAAATGTATGACAATGTGGAATGGTATTTAAGCCATTATGGTCTTTGTTTCAATGTTATATCTTTAAAACTTTCCTAATAAAACCTAACTACATGAACATGGGACATTCTATCTTGACTTGCCATGACGTGACAGAGAAACCAAACAACCAAACGTGTCGATTGTCCTTCTGGCGTGAGTTTTACCTCAAGACTTTCCTGACACGGAGTGTATCGAGCAAGTTATCACAGAACAAACAGTCGACCTGATGACATCCTCCCACAGAGTCCCTGAGGCGAACAAGCCGGCTCTCGCTGACCGAACGAATTGGTTTGTTTCCTCCCCTCGTGTTGACACATGAATATGAATGAACTCTCCCAAACTCTTTCCTACAGCTGGAACATTTCCCACCTGGGATCACAGATGAACGAATAGCTTCCGATGATGTTTCTATTGTCCCTCTAACATGGCCTTACTAGTCTAAACACAACAACCTGGACCAGTAGTATATATAACCGTATGTCCTCTATGCTACTAGCAAACACAACACTGGACCAGTAGTATATATAACCGTATGTCCTCTATGCTACTAGCAAACACAACACTTGACCAGTAGTATATATAACCGTATGTCCTCTATGCTACTAGCAAACACAACACTTGACCAGTAGTATATATAACCGTATGTCCTCTATGACTACTAGCAAACACAACACTTGACCAGTAGTATATATAACCGTATGTCCTATATACTACTAGCAAACACAACACTTGACCAGTAGTATATATAACCGTATGTCCTCTATGCTACTAGCAAACACAACACTTGGACCAGTAGTATATATAACCGTATGTCCTCTATGCTACTAGCAAACACAACACTGACCAGTAGTATATATAACCGTATGTCCTCTATACTACTAGCAAACACAACACTGGACCAGTATAGTATATATTATAATCGTATGCCCTCTATACTACTAGCAAACACAACACTGGACCAGTATAAGTATTTATTACTTACTAAATCGTATGCCCTCTATACTACTAGCAAACACAACACTGGACCATAGTATATATACGTATGCCTCTAGTATCCAAATGGCAGTAGTATACAATTCGTATGCCCTCAATAAAATACTCTTGTTATCTCTCAGGGTGAGCGTAGGCTACATTTACCCGAAGATAGAGGTGGTAACCCACATAACCTAATGAAGTGTAGTTCCTATAGTATGGTGGTCAAGTCAACAGAGGCTCCGTCTCATCCGATTTGACTGTGGCAGAGAGGTTTGGCTTCAAATCTTCTAAATTCACCCTCCCTCGTCCTTACAACATCAGTGTGAATGTTCGGATAGTCCCGGACGGAGAACGCGGGACATAAAGATCAAGCATACCAACCGTTTAGCCAAACACTCAAATATTGTTTTATCAAGTGTATGGACGTCTTCACCGTGAGTTTATTTGATTATAAATTAATTTTAATAATAGACTACATAAACATATTGGACTAGACCTGAAAAAAAAACCACTTTTAATATGACTGTACCGAACTGGCTGACGTATATCAGTGGATGGAGACTCTGAATATTAAATGAAGACCCTTTTGTTTGATTTTGTAATTCATCTTACAATCCGCCCGAGATATACTTATGGTAAAACTGATGGAATAAGTATGGGGTGGATAGAATTTACGGTAAATGTTCCCGCATTTGCGTGTCAGGACCGTTGTAAGACCATTAAGTAGAACCACTTCACTACACCCACTGGGATTCGAACCCAACCTTCCCGTCACCTAAATACCAGACAAGATGAGACTAGCGACTTTGTTCGCGTCCCCACAGATGCGTGTACTAGCGCTTTTGTTTCTGCCGCATGTGCTCATACCTAAACTTAGATCATATGTATTTAAGGTGTTCTGCCGTGTCAGAGCCAACTGCTGCTGTTCCTCTACCAGTCCACAATAATCTCAGAGCTAGAAGTTTCATTCGTGGTATATAACTAAACTTCCCAAATTCTAGACCCGTCGGCTTTTGTTTTATTTACTACAATATACTTCAATATATTCAAAATGGTCGTATATTGTTCTGTTATGTAGATTAGACTCGCTTAGAACTTTGGGAAACATTTAAATACCAGAACGTGGAGGATGGCGATTATAAAGTTTTAATTAAATGATGTTGCAATGTCATTGAAATTGATCAAACTTGTTATTTTATTTTCAATCAATGTACTAATTATAAAGTAGATATACAACACCTGATTACGAATATATGAATTACAACATTTACGGGTCAAAGCAGCAAAATCACATTTGAATGACAGGTTTTTAATTATTTTTGCTATTTTTTAATACCCTCAAAAATTTAACATATAATCCTGGATATAAATGATACAATTTTAAATCTATGATACAAGTATGTTTTTATTTAGGAGTAAATGTCACAAATCACAATACATTATTTACAAACTGATTTTCTACAGTTTCCAAATTGGATCTCAGGTTATAAGTAATATTAAATGTAAGTAGAATTTAACTATAAGTTTAATAAATTCCTATTAATTAAATCCTTTAGTAGAGCAATCCCTCGTAATTAATGCTTTCAAACAGCCTTATTTCTCTTCATATAATAAATAATTAACTAAAACAAAGGTAAAGAAATCAATGTATTACATTATGGAATCTAAAAGACTACTAATGTAAACTAGCTCGAAGAACAATTAGGTTGTGTATTCTTGTAACTATGTAGGCCTATTTTGTCTTGAATGTTTGTTGGCAGTGAATGGTGCTTCAAAAGTTAAATGGATAAAAACTTATTTTTAGTAAAATAAATAAATGCTACGACCCAATCTTACATAATTTTTCATAATATATTATCGTTCGTGACAAAATTTTCAAAAATAAATCCTTAGTTGACTACCGTCGAATGATTATTTATTTAGATAAATGAACATTTGTTTGTATCATGTATTCACTCCCCGGTAACCACTTAGAAAAAAATACTCTCTGTTCACCTGAATGGGATTCGAGAGCTGATCTCCCCGTAATCTACAGCCAAGTCTATTGTGAGCGTGATGCCTTAGACCTATTCATTTCCTTTTCTGTTGTCTACGAAACTTTCATAGTTGAAACTCATGCTCAAATACCCTAGATTGAGTTAGTTTGTAAGTCCTCAGTGGAGATTACTCTCTTTTTTTTCATGCGAGGCACTTAAAGTTAAATATACACTTGTGTATTTTAAATTACACAAAAGAAATACACAGATAAACCTGTTATAATTAACCATAATATGGAGGGGATGCAATATACCCTTTATAAACATAAATGCATCCAAGTAGTCTCCAAATTCACATTTAAAACAAAATAAATGTTATAATTTGAAGGTTTTTACTATGTGTAGTTCACGCAAATATCTTAAAATGTATTATAAAGATTATAATAATCCTTAAGTCAATTCACAGGGTCATTATTTCTGTCCAATCCTGCTAATTTCCTTATTACATTTATTCATTTTCAGGTTTAATCTGTTTTTAAGTTTATTTAGTTTATTATTATTATTACTCTGATACATTATACAAGTTTTATAGTAGGGTTTTTTCTTGAAAAAGAATTTTCTCTCTCAATTTAACTGTCCGAATTTTAGATTATCCGAACCAACTTCATCGCGAAACACTTCGTTTAACCGGAGTATAGGCTTTGTAAAATCAGTTTATATTTTATTATTTCTTATCTAAGATTTAATAGGGCTATTTCCATCCCCCTTGATAAACAAATTAGGATATTTTGGGGGGAATATTTGGTGAAGGTTTTTTTACACTTGAAGCGAGTTAAGTCCATTTTTTACCCTCCACATCAACTTCTTCCCTACGAAGAATTTCAAAGGAGTCTTTGTGTAAACTCTGTTTAGAACGGAATCTCAAACGGGCTGACCCGTAGCCCAGCTTTACCAAGTTTTCATCAGGCTCTCACTCTTACAGAATACAATATTTTCAGTTACGGCCTTTCTTATCACAGCTATATCACCCATACCCCTTCTTCCCCTCACCTTATAAAAGATGGAACATATTTTGTTCCCCTTGTAAAAAAAAGTTCCAATATGAGTTAAAAATGTTTATTAAGATAAATTTAGAAAATATGTGGCAATTTTCTGTTTTATTTGTTGGACGAAAATACTGTAGGCCTATAAATACAAACTCTCCCCGTTTTATTTCAAAGGATGAAACTATTAGTTATTGGCTGGCCTGGTTAAATACGTACATTTAAACCATTCAGTTCGACGTACCAATATATTACCAAGTTTTGGGCTATTCACATTTACATTTACTAACATTGATTCATCAACCTTTTTGTGTATACATTTGGGAATTTAGCGTTCACTTTGCAAACAAATCGCTATTTCAGCAAACAACTTACAAACTAACCCAACTTAGATAACAACACCTAACACTATAAACACCAAATATTGCCATCATTAATTTTAATGTTTTTTTTGTCTCGAACCTTTAGTACGACTTTAATTTACCACCCATCTGTGAACGAACCAGAGTCTACAGGATATGTTTCAGCTTCCCACACCACTCAGCCACCAGCCTCTCTTCTATTCTACTTATATATTTAATATCGTGTGTTTTATTTATTCTGATAACTAGATTAGTTTGTGAGTATACAATACTTACAACCAGAAATTTCACCAGTCAGGATTCGAACAAAGACAAAGGTCAAGCTCGGCATTTCCCCATGCAATGTACACACCAGGGATACTAGTACCTGAGATCTCCTGACTCCAGAGGCCAGGATTCAAACCCACCCATCTTCACAGAGAGTGGTTTTTTATTATGCGTCACAGTTTCCCATCCCTATCCAGGCCAATTCTTGTGGAATCTATTAAAATTCACCATCCTCATCCTATCCACTGGACAAGATACATAAATTATTATCCGTCACTGGCGTTATTAATCTTTATCATATCTGTTCCCTTGGATTGTAATCAAAATAACATTTTTTTTCGCGTTTAAGGTGTCTATTCCAGTTTATCTCGAGGGATAGCACAGCATCCAGACCCCGAAACACTAATTTAGCATTCAGTGAAAAGGAACTGATCCAATCTCCCGAAATGCAACCTGTTCCAACCTCCCCGGGGAACCAAACCAGGTGCTGCACTCTACCTGTGTCTGTGGGGTCATGGCGGGTCCTCCACTCCAGGAACCTCCAGGTACGTGCAGTTGAGCCTTCAGAAGGACGACTAAGGACCCCAGCAGGACCAATACAGATCCGTTCATGATGGCAGCTTCTTCCAACACTGGACTGATCCTCAGCGCCCTTTTGACGGTCTATTGGCATGGGGCGTAGCCCTTGGTGTCAACCTCTTCCTGTCACTCTTATCTGTTGCTAGAGGCGCGCCCGTCACCTCACCTTGCCTCATTTACAGCACATACACGCTCACGTGGGAAAAACTGGAAGCTTAGTTTCAAACTTATGTTTTTTTTTCGACCTTCCAACACACGGGCTATCCGCATATTTACACCAACGGGAGGAGCAAGTTAAAAATAATAAGAAATGTGCCCACACTTACGCGGAAGGAGAATAGGAAATAATTCAAGGTATAAACATGCTCAAGTACCTCACTCCGAAACCTGATCTCTCAATTACCGACAATTCTTTCTATTTAGAGAGTTACATCTTATACCATGCGACCACCGTTACTATATCTCATATTATTGCTTATAACGTGTGAAGATCTACATTCTACCCGGGGTAGTTGAGTGAAATTAGACTCCTCGGCGCTCTCCACCACTCCTCAACGTGTGAAGATCTACATTCTACCCGGGGTAGTTGAGGGAAATTAGACACCTCGGCGCTCTCCACCACTCCTCAACGTGTGAATAGTTACATTCTACCCGGGGTAGCTGAGTGCAATTAGACTCTTCAGCGCTCTCCACCACTCCTCAACGTGTGAAGATCTACATTCTACCCGGGGTAGTTGAGGGAAATTAGACACCTCGGCGCTCTCCACCACTCCTCAACGTGTGAAGATCTACATTCTACCCGGGGTAGTTGAGGGAAATTAGACACCTCGGCGCTCTCCACCACTCCTCAACGTGTGAAGATCTACATTCTACCCGGGGTAGCTGAGTGCAATTAGACGCCTCAGCGCTCTCCACCACTCCTCAACGTGTGAAGATCTACATTCTACCCGGGGTAGTTGAGTGAAATTTGACGCCTCAGCGCTCTCCACCACTCCTCAACGTGTGAAGAGTTACATTCTACCCGGGGTAGCTGAGTGCAATTAGACTCTTCAGCGCTCTCCACCACTCCTCAACGTGTGAAGAGTTACATTCTACCCGGGGTAGCTGAGTGCAATTAGACTCTTCAGCGCTCTCCACCACTCCTCAACGTGTGAAGAGTTACATTCTACCCGGGGTAGTTGAGGGAAATTAGACACCTCGGCGCTCTCCACCACTCCTCAACGTGTGAAGAGTTACATTCTACCCGGGGTAGTTGAGGGAAATTAGACACCTCGGCGCTCTCCACCACTCCTCAACGTGTGAAGAGTTACATTCTACCCGGGGTAGTTGAGGGAAATTAGACACCTCGGCGCTCTCCACCACTCCTCAACGTGTGAAGATCTACATTCTACCCGGGGTAGCTGAGTGAAATTAGACTCCTCGGCGCTCTCCACCACTCCTCAACGTGTGAAGAGTTACATTCTACCCGGGGTAGTTGAGTGAAATTAGACGCCTCAGCGCTCTCCACCACTCCTCAACGTGTGAGGAGTTACATTCTACCCGGGGTAGCTGAGTGCAATTAGACGCCTCAGCGCTCTCCACCACTCCTCAACGTGTGAAGAGTTACATTCTTCCCGGGGTAGCTGAGTGAAATTAGACACCTCGGCGCTCTCCACCACTCCTCAACGTGTGAAGAGTTACATTCTACCCGGGGTAGTTGAGTGAAATTAGACTCCTCGGCGCTCTCCACCACTCCTCAACGTGTGAAGAGTTACATTCTTCCCGGGGTAGCTGAGTGAAATTAGACTCCTCGGCGCTCTCCACCACTCCAACGTGTGAAGAGTTACATTCTACCCGGGGTAGTTGAGGGAAATTAGACGCCTCGGCGCTCTCCACCACTCCTCAACGTGTGAAGAGTTACATTCTACCCGGGGTAGTTGAGTGCAATTAGACTCCTCGGCGCTCTCCACCACTCCTCAACGTGTCCGAGATGAACTGTAATTTCTCCGCTGGAAGCGAGTCACGCAATCTTATCATCTTAACCTAATGTTTGTCGGGTGTTCACTTCCCATTGCGACTTCTTGGTAATGGCCCGTAAGTAGGTAATGCTGTAGAGAGGGGGGTGTTTTGACACTCCTTTACACAGACTCGGCCTTAACGGTGGTAGGGAGTGTTGTCGGGCCTAAAACAGACACCTTTAGTTCGAATCCGGGCTGACATGTGCAAATTGAGCCTAGCATGGTCCAGGGTGCTAATAGCCCCCAATCTCTATTTATGAACTGTCTGTAAATGTTTATAAGGGTTTTGTTATTTGTTTCATAATTTATTTATTTTTATTCTTTGTCTTACTACCCGTCCAGTCTTAATACTTTGAATTATATTATTAGGCTATAGCTATATGTAGTCACATTTGCGTGGAGAGAGATAGAGGAGAACCGTTTAGTAAAATACATTCTTAGTAGCCTACATACCCTGCTGAGATTCTAGTCCTGATTTTCCCCATCTTCAACAAACCAGGCAACCCTTCTGACATCTAGTCTACGTTCATATTATTGTAAAAACTTTAAATTAACGCCAAGATCTAAAACACGGAAACGGTAGCCCAACTTCGTAAGAGACTTTTAGAAAATACGAACATATTTTATTAGAGTCAACATTAATAATATTTAGCTGTTTTATTGTTATTTTATAGTTATTGATAATATCGATAAAAATTAACAGCTGTAGAACCCATGACTTTGCGTATAAGCACGTTAAAGTAGATCTAGTAACTGTTCTGTCAAATGAGGTTCTTACTATGAAAATTAGACTGCACCAATAATTTCAAGCATTTGATTTTAAAACAATTCCCTTCTACATAGCTCATTGGTCAGGGAGGTCGACTACTGGTTCTATTCCGCACATTCCCTTGCATAGAGAGACAAGATACACACCCAGGAGACCTTGGTTCCAAGGCCGTAGCCAGCCAATAATTTAAGGGGGGGTTTGGTGGGCCCATCCATCCCCCAATTGACGGAGGCTAGAAAAAATTCTAAATAAAAAACTGTTCTAGAAGCTATCTGAAGTGTTTTATTATGGCAACACTACCCCTTAACTATCGGAGACTAGGACAAATTCTAATTATTAAATGGCTCTAGAAGCTCTCTAAAGTGTTTTTTTTATGGTAACATAACCCATTCACTGCCGAAGGCTAGGACAAATTCCAGATATTAAACAGCTCTAGAAGTTCTCTAAAGTGTTTCTTTATGGCAACATAACCCCCTAACCACCGAAAAATGGAAAGAATTCTAAATATTAAACACCTCTAGAAGCTATCAGAAAATTTTTTTTATGACAAAATAACACCATAAATGCCGAACGCTAGAAAAAATTCTAAATAATAAACACCTCTGGAAGCTCTCTGAAGTGCTTTTTATGGTAAACAACCCCCTAATTTGTATGTGTACCTTAATTTTGATATTATTTGAACCATAAATAAAGCCATATATATTTTGTTCATAAAATTTCGGGGGGGGGGGGGGGGGGGGTTGAACCCCGAAAATCCCCCTGACTACGGCCTTGCTTGGATCTATTCCCAGGTGTACTCTTATACATGAGGTTATTTTATAACCCAGATGTTAGAATTCATTGCATTTGTATTGCGCGTTAAGTTAATTCCTTGTATGTTTGATTAAGTTACTTGTAAGTCTCATTCCGATGTAGAGTTATGTTTAGAAAGTACACTTCGGATATTCAACCAAGATAATGTATTCGTACTTAATTAATTTGTCAAATATTGTAGTCTTTATATTTTTCATTGTGGTTGAAATCCACCCACAGTTCCAGATTCCGCACCGGCCGGTAGATTAAATGTTTTATTTTGTGCTGGACACATTTTCTAATTAAGGAAAAGTTGTGGGACGTTAAACTCATCACTTCCCGTCACCACCCACAATGCAACGGAACAATACGAAGATTAATTAAAGTGACACACACACATAAACTTTTTAATTACATGTTTTTGTTTATTAAATACTTTCAGGAGGAACATATATCACAATCTAAATATTAATACATCAAAACACCTTGAAGGACTGTCTGGATCCGTTAAAGATACATGTTGTTGGTTTATTTAACAAAATAATCCAAGATCAAAACTTAAACTAATATTTACAAATTGAATACTTTTATTTTTATTTAAGTAAAGAGGGAGGTGCAACTCAACAGAATAATAATTAACAAAGCAAGAGTCATTTCTCTAAAGTAGCTTACTAATAAAACCTAATTAAAACAGTTGTTTAGTTAGTTCTGATTCTAATTTAACATTGAGTCAATGTAAGCATATTATGAATTACTAAACTGAAGACAAAAATAATATTAGAAAAACTTTGTTTTGATTAATCTCCCTATTATTAAATTTAGCTGATGTTCCAGAATCGGCACCATCAGCATCAGCAGCATCACTAACTGTATCACCCGCCTCGGTGGCGTAGTTGGCTAACGCGCCAGTCGTGTTGAGCTCGACCTCGAGGACGGGGAGATCGAGGTTCGAATCTCGGTCGGGTGAACTGGGGGTGGTTTTTCCTAAATGGTTTTCCACTCTCCCTCCACGCGAATGCGGGTTCACTTCCTCTAAATTCAACCCTCCCAATTCCTAATCCATTAGCGTAATTAGTACTTAAGCGTATAACCCGAACGGGTAGTAAGACGCGGTGCTAAATAAATAAAAATAAATAAATAAAAATAAAAAACTAACTGTATCTTCAGTAGCATCACTAGATATAGCATCAGTAGCAGCCGTGTGAGAAGAATCAGTAACATGATGAACACCTCTCCGCAGTAGGAACTAGACATCGTGCAAGTTGACTGAAGTCAGGGTCTCACAGCTTGGACCTGGATTTCCTCTCCAGAACGGCGTGTATGATACCTGAGGGCTTGTCTACGGGCTGGTAAACCTCCTTGTTCTCCCCCTTCACCAAGGAGGGGAACTTGGACAGGTCCAGGGTGAAGTAGTGCTTGTTGGGCATGTGCATCTCGATACGGCGGATCTGGAAACATGAGCAACTTTTGTCTTAACTGCTCACCGAGGTTTTGTCACGACCGGGAACCTCTCAGAATTTGTCTTAACTGCTCACCGGGGTTTTGTTATAACTAGGAACCTCTCAGAATTTGTCTTAACTGTTCACCGGGGTTTTGTCACGACCGAGAACCTCTCAGAATTTGTCTTAACTGCTCACCGGGGTTTTGTTATAACTAGGAACCTCTCAGAATTTGTCTTAACTGCTCACCGGGGTTTCGTCACGACTGGGAACCTCTCAGAATTTGTCTTAACTGTTCACCGGGGTTTTGTCACGACTGGAAACCTCTCAGAATTTGTCTTAACTGCTCACCGGGGTTTTGTCACGACTGGGAACATCTCAGAGTTTGTATTTACTGCTCGCCGGGGTTTTGCCACGACTGGGAACCTCTCAGAGTTTGTCTTAACTGCTCACCGGGGTTTTGTAACGACTGTAAACCTCTCAGAATTTGTATTTATTGCTCACCGGGGTTTTGTCACGACTGGGAACCTCTCAAAGTTTGTCTTAACTGCTCGCCGGGGTTTTGTCACGACTAGGAACCTCTCAAAGTTTGTGTGACAACCTTGCTGGCACTTGCTGGACAAGCTGTGTGAACATCTCTGAGTCTGATTGGTCAGAAATGTTTCCCACGACTCACAGCTTATGTGGCCTATCCGGATATTTACAATGATGGGTCGAGGAGGAGGGTATGTGCCCTCAATTTCATGGAGTGGGACGCTTTTTAGGAATACACCTCAATTAACCAACCTGTGGCACTTTGTCCAGCGCCATCTTCTCGGTGAGGTACAGCGTGTTCTGGACTGACGGGGAGAACACGCCCTTCTCGGGGGGGCCAGCGAACTTGTCCAAGATACATTCCTTGACGATGTCCCTGGATGGACAAAACATCAGATTATGCTCACATCCACACTTGTTATCACAATAGTTCTAGGTTACGTTAAGTTATAAACAATGTGCTTATATAACCTTGTGCACGATAAATACCAACCCTCCAAGATATCCGTAGGCCCAACACTTACAATAGTGAGGTGGGGATGAGTAAGGAATAAGAAGGTGTGTAATCGTATTTGTGTAAGAGAATAGTGGAAAACCACTTGGGTGAAAGCATCTCAGTACCCTCGGTTGGAATTCGAACCCCCCTTAACCCCCATCACCAGTAAACCTGACAATACGAGACTAACACCTGTATCCACGTGCTCACGGCTGCAGTAAGACTGCAAAAGGAAGGGAAGAGCAATGTCACTCTGTAAACAGGACACTTTCAGCCAAGGAGAGAGAGAGAGAGTGAGAGAGAGAGATGTGGATATAGGCGCCCACTCACCAGACACTGTCAAAGTCGACGCCGTTGGCAGAGGAGTACTCCCAGGTGGCAGTGACGATGGTGCTGAAGATCCGGTCGTTAGAATCTGGCAGGGTGCGGTACTCGTCCTGGATGAAGTCTGTGAAGGAGGACTGGGTGCTCTTCAGCACCCTGAGGTCCCGGAGACCCCCCTGGATGCGCGGCCGTTCTGCGCAGACAGGTATAGTAGTGTGAGTAACATATGGACAATAACTTAGATAATACAGGGCCATGGTGTAATACGTCAAGGTAAGACTACCTTGCTTTGTTCCACCATGGTGTGGTTTATAAGACAGGGTCATAGCATAATCAGTAGAGCTAAGACCATCTTGCTTGGTTCCAGTATGGTGTAGTTTATAAGATAGGGTCATAGTGTAATCAGTCTAGGTAAGACTGCTACCTTGCTTGGTTCCACTATGGTGTAGTTTATAAGATAGTCATAGTGTAATCAGTCCAGGTAGGACTGCTACCTTACTTGGTTCCGCTATGGTGTAGGTCATAAGATAGGGTCATAGTGTAATCAGTCAAGATAAAACTGCTACCTTGCTTGGTTTCACTATGGTGTAGTTTATAAGATAGTCATAGTGTAATCAGTCAAGGTAAGACTGCTACCTTGCTTGATTCCACATGTTGTAGGCTATAAGATAATTCATTCACCTGTCCCAAGCCATGGTCCAGGTTAACAAGTACAGTCCTGTTAATAAGAAATGTTGAACACACATTCTATCCTTGTAGCTAGACCTTAGAGAAATGCACTCACCGTTCCTGGCTTGTGTCACGGTACAGAAGCGGAGCGCCTTGGGCGAGAAGATGAAGGCATGGTTGTGGTCTACGGAGTCCACCTGGAGACGCTCCCAGGGGTATTCCTCCACGTGGACAGACACCTCGTCCACGTGGCGGTACGTGTACAGGAAGTGGTTGCACAGCAGCAGAGCGAAGTCTTCCGGCGACTCAACCTGAGAGAGGAAGGAGTGTTTAGCGGGAGATACAGGGTCATTGAACCATTACATTCCAGGACATTAGACAATCATGACCGAACTTGTGTAAACAAGATGGCTACTCTATTAAATAAAAACTCAAGATGGCTACCCTTTTAAATAATAAATCAGGATGGCTAAACTTTTAAATATGAAAGCAAAAGGGCTACCCTCTTAAATATAAAAGTAAGATGGCTACCATCTTAAATACAAACGCAAGATGGCTTCCCTCTCAAATAATAAAGAAAGATGTATACCCTCTTAGATATGAAAAAAAGATAGCTACCGTCTTAAAACACACACAAAAAAAATGGATACCAGTCTAAAAGAAAACAAGATGGCTACTCATCCAAACATAAGAAAAGATTGCTTGTTAAAACACAAAGAAAGATGGCCACTTCCAGTCCACTCACCCCATATTTCTTGGCGAGTAGATAGACTGTGTTCTTCTGTGTATCCGTGGCTATGATGTCTCTGTTGTCGCCCGTCAGATAGTCCTTGTTGCTGTGCAGTCTGAGACGAGTGTCCACCTCATACTCCCTGATAGTATGTCTGGATCCCTCTCTGTGTACGTGCAGCAACTTGACGCTGTTCTTGCCGTACCCGTGGTTCGTCAACTGGTACTCTTCATTAGACTCGCTCTTGGTGTAGTCGGAGTCAGGCTCCTCCTGTAGACAACCCACAGCTCAGACTACATAGTCAGGTTCCTCCTACAAGCAACCCCCAGCTCAGACTACATAGTCAGGTTCCTCATGTAAACAGCCCACAGCTCAGACTACACAGTCAGACTCCTGCAAGCAGCCCACAGCTCAAACTACATAGTCAGGTTCCTCCTACAAGCAACCCACAGCTCAGACTACATATTCAGTTTCCTCCTATAAGCAACCCCCAGCTCACCTACATATTCTGGCTCCTCCTGTAAACAACCCACAGCTCAAACTACATAGACTCCTTCTACAAGCAACCCACAGCTCAGACTACATAGTCAAGCTTCTACTGTAAACAACCCACAGCTCAAACTACATAGTCGGGCTCCTGCAAGCAGCCCACAGCTCAAACTACATAGTCATACTCCGGCAAGCAGCCCAACTAGTTTCTAGAAATCCCCGTTGTGCCCCAGTTAAACTAGTTTCCGTAAATCCCATTCCGGGAATCCCCACTGTTTCCCAGTTAAACTAGTTTCCGGGAGTCCCCACTGTGTCCCAGTTAAACTAGTTTCCGGGAATCCCCACTGTGTCCCAATTAAACTAGTTTCCGGAAATTCCCGCTGTGTCCCAGTTAAACTAGTTTAAAGGAATTCCCACTGTGTCCCAGTTTAACTAGTTTCAAGGGATTCCCACTATGTCCAAGTCTGATAGCTCACCTCGGTGGGCGAGTAACCAGCGGTGGACGTGCCGCTCACGAGTTTGGGCGTCAGCATGGAGGCCACGAGAGAGGACTTGACCTTGGGCGTCGTCCCCCGGACAGTGTTAGGCCTGAGCGTCTGTACGCCCTGTGACTGTTGCGCAGCGCCACCCGCTGGCCGACGCTTGGCGTACATGCCTTTCACAAGCACCCTGCAGACAAGACAGGAGTTACAACAGTTCAGACAGTGGCTCAGTGGCTAGGGATAAATACTGCGGGGCTGGAGGGTCCTGGTTCATTCCCAAGGAGAGCCCACAATACTTAATGTATGGAATTCTTTTATTATTTGCAGTTTTTACATCCTTATTGAGTGTCTAGTTTAAGGGTTGATGTTCTAGGTTTAGTTAATTAGTTGGTTAACGTCCTTAAGTTGATAAAATCTACGTAAAAATCGCAAATAAATCCACCCATTGCTAGCGCCGTGAGATAACTCCTGTTATCTGATTATTTTACTGAACAAAAGCCTCCACCTTTCTACGGAAAAGCTGATCAATGAAACTGCTATGGGTTTCCCATGTGTAACCTTAGTTCCAAGAGTTTGATTTGAGATAAACATCGCTATCGTTATAGCTCGTGTACTCGCATCATAGCCTAGTGTAGGTATGATTAACAATGATACCATTTTCTAGTAATTATATGCTTAAAATATTTTAAAACTTAGCTTTAACCCTTAATTTATATTCCTAGACTGGTTTTGAATTTGATTTAAACGTGAATTTCCGAAACTTAAACGTGTTTTTATCGTCGCGAAATCCTGGACAGTCCTCAATGTTCTCTTTTATATTTGGTATTAAATGTCGTCACCCCAACAGCGCGTCACCCCAACAGTGCATCACCCCAACAGCGTATCATCTCAACAGCGCGTCACCCCAATAGAGCATCATCCCAGCAGTGTGTCACCCCAGCGGTGTGTCACCCCAACAGCGTATCATCTCAACAGCGCATCACCCCAATAGCGCGTCACTCCAATAGAGCATCACCCCAGCAGCGCATCACCCCAATAGCGTGTCACCCCAACAGTGCATCATCCCAGCAGCGTGTCACTCCAGCGGTGTGTCACCCCAACAGCGCATCACCCCAATAGCGCATCACCCCAGCAGCGCATCACCCCAATAGCGCGTCACCCCAATAGAGCATCATCCCAGCAGCGTGTCACTCCAGCGGTGTGTCACCCCAACAGCGCATCACCCCAGCAGCGCATCACCCCAGCAGCGCATCACCCCAATAGCGCGTCACCCCAATAGAGCATCATCCCAGCAGCGTGTCACTCCAGCGGTGTGTCACCCCAACAGCGCATCACCCCAATAGAGCATCATCCCAACAGCGCATCATCCCAGCAGCGCATCACCCCAATAGCGCGTCACCCCAATAGAGCATCATCCCAGCAGCGTGTCACTCCAGCGGTGTGTCACCCCAACAGCGCATCACCCCAGCAGCGCATCACCCCAGCAGCGCATCACCCCAATAGCGCGTCACCCCAATAGAGCATCATCCCAACAGCGCATCATCCCAGCAGCGCATCACCCCAATAGCGCGTCACCCCAATAGAGCATCATCCCAGCAGCGTGTCACTCCAGCGGCGTGTCACCCCAACAGCGCATCACCCCAGCAGCGCATCACCCCAATAGCGCGTCACCCCAATAGAGCATCATCCCAACAGCGCATCATCCCAGCAGCGCATCACCCCAATAGCGCGTCACCCCAATAGAGCATCATCCCAACAGCGCATCATCCCAGCAGCGCATCACCCCAATAGCGCGTCACCCCAATAGAGCATCATCCCAGCAGCGTGTCACTCCAGCGGTGTGTCACCCCAACAGCGCATCACCCCAATAGAGCATCATCCCAACAGCGCATCATCCCAGCAGCGCATCACCCCAATAGCGCGTCACCCCAATAGAGCATCATCCCAGCAGCGTGTCACTCCAGCGGTGTGTCACCCCAACAGCGCATCACCCCAGCAGCGCATCACCCCAGCAGCGCATCACCCCAATAGCGCGTCACCCCAATAGAGCATCATCCCAACAGCGCATCATCCCAGCAGCGCATCACCCCAATAGCGTGTCACCCCAACAGTGCATCATCCCAGCAGCGTGTCACTCCAGCGGCGTATCACCCCAACAGCGCATCACCCCAGCAGCGCATCACCCCAATAGCGCGTCACCCCAATAGAGCATCATCCCAACAGCGCATCATCCCAGCAGCGCATCACCCCAATAGCGCGTCACCCCAATAGAGCATCATCCCAGCAGCGTGTCACTCCAGCGGCGTATCACCCCAACAGCGCATCACCCCAGCAGCGCATCACCCCAATAGCGCGTCACCCCAATAGAGCATCATCCCAACAGCGCATCATCCCAGCAGCGCATCACCCCAATAGCGCGTCACCCCAATAGAGCATCATCCCAACAGCGCATCATCCCAGCAGCGCATCACCCCAATAGCGCGTCACTCCAATAGAGCATCATCCCAGCAGCGTGTCACCCCAACAGCGCATCATCCCAGCAGCACGTCTCTAGAAGTCAAGCTGGGATGTAAGGCAATACAAGCTAAGGTCAGTTTTCTAACGGTTTTTATGAAGAAATACGTATTAGCAAAAGTAAATACAATATTGCTCTAATAGATGCGCTTAGTTTAATTTTCTACATTTGGTAATCAAGAGTCACGAGTATCGTGGACTTTGAATGGAACTTTTTAAATGAAGATAAGGATTCATGGTCAAATTTCGCCATACTTATGAAATACTACCAAGTGTAGAGAATTAAACTAAATATATCTATAGGACCAATATCTTATTTATGTTGGACAACATTTTTTTGGTCATTAAAACTTGAAATAATACAGACCTTAACTCGCACCACCCGCTAAAACGACTGTGTTGTAACCCTGGTCCCTGAATACATTTGACCATGCTACCCGGCGCACTGTGAAACAGAGATTGTTGCCTACCTGCCCGCCTGCAGCCCACGGCCACAAGGGAGCCTGTAGGTGTCGTGACAGGTCCTGGAGTCGAACCCGGGGCCTACGTCTGACGTCACACCCCCGCAGTCGTGACAACCCACGTTGTCCTCGTATGACCTACGCAATAACCGGCCTACTTATTAGAACATCCCGCTACTAGAATCTCGATTATCCGGGGAATCACCACACAACTTTTTCTCCTTATACGTGCCGGGACCTAGGTGCATGCTAGACTAAGGGGACAGGGTAAGGAAAGAGATTGGAACTGTCACGGGGAAAGTGAAGGGGGAAATTTACATCGTATAGAGCAGGTATCAAGCGTGTTAACCAATCGCCTAAACCATGGTAACGTGCAATTTTAAACATGATTTACATGATAACTTAACCTGATACATCAATTGTAAGCAATAAGCTATAGATTTGCTATTTTTTTAATATATATATATTTAAGTATAATAACCCGCCTCGGTGGCGTAGTTGGCTAACGCGCTAGTCGTGTTGAGCCCGACTGCCGATGACGGGGAGATCGAGGTTCGAATCTCGGTCGGGTGAACTGGGGGTGGTTTTTCCTAAATGGTTTTCCACTCTCCCTCCACGCAAATGTGGGTTCACTTCCTCTATTCAACCTTCCCAATTCCTAATCCATTAGCGTAATTAGTACTTAAGCGTATAACCCGAACGGGTAGTAAGACGCGGTGCTAAATAATAATAATAATAATAATAATAATAATAATAATAATAATTAATATGTATAATAGGTATGAACAGAGGCAGGTGTAGAACCCAAGTCCCTTCATATAAAAGTATCCAGGAGCTGAATTATATCGACTATTGATCGTACAATCTAAGCTGTGTTTAATTCCCAGAGCTGACAGTGTTTTGATTGGGGTTACGAGAAGATGAATTGAGGCCTGTGAAATGTGAGTTGTGCGTCACACGGGCTTTAATTAAACTTTGATACATTCTCGAGAGGAAACTGTTGTTTGACAGAGATAACATTGCTTTATTGAGACGCTTCGACCGAGATTAGAATGTAGCAATTCCTTGACAGACCAATATAATAGAGTCAAAATATGTTCTGTACATGTTCAAAACGAATATTAACATCCCCATTATGGATAGTTGTTCTGTCTTTGGACAGGTTCGTTGCCTTGTCCAAACGGAGTCCTCCAGTATGTCCTATACATAACTTAATAGCTTATATTATAGCTTGATCTTGTTTCCTTGTTTGAGTTCATCCGTTAATTGCATTCCTCATATTTCTGGTCCCATTCATCTTGCCTTCTATGACGTCACTCATTAAGACATTTACTATCATAATGTGACCCATCGATTCGACCTGGAATTATACATAATGGTTCTCCTCTCATTTACTCTTCTTAGAACTTCTTCATTAGTCAACAAACCTGTCCACTTTATCCTTCATATTCTCCTACAGAACCACATATCAAAGCTTCCCAAATATTATTTCTCCTTTTTCCTCAGGGTCCATGCTTCGGCTCCATTCAAAGCTATGCCCCACTTGACTATGTTTCTTTGTAACAAAATTTTACACCAAGTATTTGTTTGATCTAAAATACTTTAGTGAAGATTTATATTTTAGAGAAAGCGAATATAGCCTCTAAGATATATTCACAAAAAATAAAGAATGATTGACTGTAGGCGTTTGTACAAAATTAAGCTTTGTTTAACATATTCCAGAATATACAAGTCATATTTTTTTTTAAAGAATAAAAACTACTCTATCAGAAACTTGTGTAAAATATGGTGAACTTAAGTTCCTCCCTCTGAGACTTGCCTCTGCCCAGTATAAACAGACATGTTTGCTCAGGATAAACTTTTACCAGGTAGTTATTAACCTTCACTTCTTACAGCCCTCGACACTTATCAACCCTTAGCTTTATTTTTCCCCCTTCGATTTATATTCTAGCAGAATATATCAAGTCTGTGCTACATGAGGCGTAAAATAATGCTATGTTATAACAAGCAAAATTCACAACTTGTTTTGCCAGATTACAATGTATCTCTCTTGAAAACCTAACCTTCAAAATATATTCGAATATTTTATTTTATTAAGAGCCTTGCTATTTTAAATAAAATTTGTCTTTTTCTCAAATTTACGTTTTAAAATAGATACATTATTATAGGCAGTGTATTATAACTTGTGCAAAGTAGTTTAGCACACACGCGCGTGATGGAATATTAATTTCTAGAATGTTGCAGGCCTTGGTATTCAATTATTTTGTTGAACATTTGATTAATGAACCGTTTCGTGTAGTGAACGGTTCGGTCTACTGAGCGCCGCGACCTTTTAAATGTGTTTGTTACAGCTGGAAATAAAACCCCTATAAAAGTTCCTACAGTACAAAAGACAGGTTACAATAGCTTGTTTATTATGTTGCTACTATTGATTGTGTTTATAAAATGTATTTTGTTTTCACAAAAGTATTGTATTACGAACAAAAAAAAGTATGTACACCTCGATGAAATTTGAGCTAGTTTGTGTGTTTTGCATTATATATAATATAGGTGATTGTTAAAGGTAGTCGTTACCCAAGTGAACAAGTACCTAAGTCAACTTTTGTCGCTTAAGTCAGATGGTTTGTGGCAGAGACCAGCAATAGTTTGGAAGTTTTGTGATTTAAAAAAATAAACTCAAGACTTTTTTTTAGATTCTTCAACCCCTTTTTATTACATCAGAAACCCAGTCATCAAAGCGTCCTACACACATTTGGCGATTAATGTAAATTACATAATTATATATATTCCTATTTTTATAGGACCTACTTCAATGGCCGAATGGTCTATGGCGTCACTCTCGCGTTAGATTGTCCTACTGATGACAAGGAGTTCAGGGTTCAAATCCCGGTCGGGTCTACTGAGTGGTTTTCTTAAATGGTTTCCCACTCTCTTTCCACGTAAATGCTGGTACATTACCTCTAAAATGTTTCCCTCCTCATTCCTACCCTATCGCACAAGAGTATAACCTGAACAAATAGTAGAACGTGAGGATAAAACAAATTTTAAACGAAGGAATTTTAGAAAATACAAACATATTTTGTTACATTGATAACATACAACTATATTGTTATTGTTATTGTTATTTTTTGTGCATTGATAATGTATATCAAGTGACAGCTGTAGATCACATGACTCGACATGTGAATACTTGAAAGTAGATATAGTATATTTTTTCTTTCTATCAGACAAGGTTCTTTTTATGAAAACTGCGCTGTATATTTATATTTTGATTAAAAACTAAAGCCCTTTTTGTATAAACTATTCACTAATAATTGAAGGGATGAAACCCGTCCATTGGGGTGAGAAAACCCACGCTTCGTGTGACATGGATCTTTTCTACAACTTACAAAAAAACAGCGTAATCACACAAAAAGAGATCACCACGCTTTTCAAAGTTTTACGAAACTTTTCATTTTGGACTTTAACCTACATTGTTTTTTTTGTTTCCCGCGTTGACGTCAAGTACTCCCCCTCCTTTTATTGTCCAAACGACATTTTCAAAAAGAAATCATCCGAAATTGAGGTGTGGAGGAAAGGACCACGATTGACATTCAGGGAGGGTTCCCTGTAACTTGTTTACAAGTAGTTCCATGAGTCCAGCGCTTCATAAGAATTCAGTCAAGTGACTCCAGGATTAGAACCCAGACAGGAGCACATTCAGCGTCTTAATATCCCGTCTCAACCCCCGCATAACGCGTGAACCGAGCAAGACGTCACAAAGCGGTGCGGTTGGCTATATAATATTTTACAGAATAATGGGACCAGTGCAACAATATATTAACAATTTCAACAAAATATACATATACTTAGTAATTGAAAATAAAAAACCCTAATCTGATTCTAGATTCTCTCGTGTTGAATGGAGAGTGCGTAATACCACACTTCAATACGTTTCCTGGTACAAGCGTTATTATGTAACTAATTTCCCGGTTAAAAAATTGTACGACACAAATGCTCGCTTCTCTTTAAGTCTATTACATTTTGAGCAACATTTTGAAAAACAAGTCTCCAGTAAACGTCCTTTAATACTAGAGCTTGAATCCAAATCCCTATTTCTCCTAGAGGGATGGCTATACTACATTTATCGACAAAATACAACAGTTGCGGGAACGCCGGACTACACGACTCGTACAAGGTAATATATATTTATAATAAATATACCAGCATTAGTTTGGAGAGAGCATAATAAAACCATGTTGAAAATACCATTAAATAAACACCAACTGTACACCAGGGATATATACGAACCATGAAGTCGCAGTCGGAAGTGACCCAGTGTAATGTGAGTCTTAGGTCATATACCATTTAGAAAAAGATTCAATAATTGTATTTATTTATATGAAATTTTAACCTGCATTTTATAAACCGACTAATATATCAGCACACGAGAATTTCTATGAGCGAGAATGAAACGGCCTATCAATTCTATCGGGAAAGATATTTCCCCCTACCTTCCAGGGTTCTTTTACAAGCCACAATCGAAATAGAACCGACGGATTTTCTTCCCCTCCGAAGGAAGTTGTGCTACGGATTTTTATCGTTCAAGAAAAATCCATCGACCTCGACTGGGTTTGAACCCAAGAACATCGGGTCCTGAAATGAGTACTTTATCCCAAGACCACTGAGGTAGACAGCTTCGTTATTTACATTGTTATTCTTTTTATTATTCTTATTATTATTGCTACAAAAATCTCTGTTCAGAACTTTTCACGGTTGTTTTGGCTGGTAAACTAAATGCCTCGCTTTTGTATTATTTTTCCTGTAGCAATGTTTATATTCCATTAAAGCTCTTTTTTAACACAAATATTCCGGAGTTTTTTTTAAAGCCTTAAAATGTAAGTTCTCTTATTCAAAACACAGGAACAAAACAAAAAAGGAAGAGAGTATCGTTCAGACTCATTCAAATACTATCCGGTTGTTCAACTGGGCAAAGAGAAACTTAAAAGTGTATTTAGAATTTAAATATTGTTTTACGCTGAGTGAGTTCGAGTCCATTACATGTTTTGTATCCCTCCGAGGTCTAATCGTCGGCAGGAAATAAACTCGTGGAGCAAACAAAATTAAACATTTAGATTCTGAATACAGCGGAATTCTGTTAGGAGAAACTTTTAGAAATACAAACATTTTGTGATCAACATTGATATCATTACTATTTTATTAGTGTTATTGATATTATCCATCAATACTGACAGAATATCACATGACTTGACGTATGAATACATGAACATAGATCTAGTAGCTTCTACAGCTGTCCTTCCTATGAACAATGGACCGTAACAATTAATTCCTCTCATATTTGAATAGCTCTACCTCATTTTATAAGCACAGGTACTATGTATTAACACATTATTTACAAACTAACTTAACCTAGGACAGCAATATCAAACATACAAGCATTAGCGGGAGGAGTTGTGATGTCGAACATGGACACAAAAACTAATGGCCTTGGCTGTGCTCAAAGATTGATGATGAGTTGTATAAAGACGTTGTGAATTAGGCTACTTTGGTTCAACGCCAGGGGAGACCATGTTAATACATTTTATCCGGAGTTCACAAGTACTCTAATAGCTTCACTTGCATTTAATAGAATCGAACCGTATTTAGAAAACTAATAGATCTAACTGTAACTGAGGGGCCGGCCAGACTGTGCGAGCGACTAAAATATAAAATAGAACACATTAGTTGTAATGAGAGGTGGCCAAACTGGAGCGAGCGAGTGAGCGACTGAGCGCGCGCGCTTGAAAGATAGAATTGGTTCTATTTTTCAAAAGCGCGTTCGACCCGGTACAGTCTAGTTTACATGAGCTAGGCAATATTATTGTATGTTGGTTGGTTCATTGAGTGCTAAGAAAACTTCTCATTTTGACATTTTTATTACTATTGATAGGTTTAGCACACTTGCTACTAACAGACTAATTTAATTGATAAGATCATAAACCATACCTATATGTATATATATGTAAAACTGATATGTTAAAATACTTCAATATTATCAAAGTAGGCCTTTACAAATAAGAATCATCATTAGTGTGGAGAGAGATGAGAAAACTACAACAATAAATCACTTGTCAAAAACCACCCTCAGCTCACTGATCCAAGAATCGGAGCCTCCTCGTCAACAACTATCGAGGGCTATCTGCTAATCACGCGCTCGCCAGTCTGGCCACCCAGTCGCTTGCGCGCTCGCTCGCACGCTTGTCAGTCTGGCCGAACCCAAGTCTCAAGATGGAGTCGAACCAGGGTTCTCTTACCACTCAGCTATGTGGGTCGAGGTAGAAAGGTCGTTAGTTTGATCCCGGTGGTGCCTACAAGAGTGACTAATTAAGTTCGTTACGATTACATTTGACTCTCGGCAAAGTTGTAATGTATAATTTTAAAACTGAGGGATGAATTTACATTAAGGGGTTTGGCTTTTGTGTCTTCTCTATAGTAAATTTAATAGTTTAAGTCATTGGTTGACAGTACACTGGTAAAAAAGCGTTTTAACACACAATGTAGTTGCTATTCCTCTTGCTAGTGCTGAGTGTTGTTACGTATGCTGTCCTAGGTTAGTTAGCTTATAAGTCATGTGTCGATACAATAGTGTTTAGAAAGTACACAACATGAACTCACTTGTCTGTGTTGCCCCACGCCATATTGACAGAGCAGTGTTTAGAAAGTACACAACATGAACTCACTTGTCTGTGTTGCCGCACGTCATATTGACAGAGTAGTGTTTAGAAAGTACACAACATGAACTCACTTGTCTGTGTTGCCCCACGTCATGTTGACAGAGCAGTGTTTAGAAAGTACACAACATGAACTCACTTGTCTGTGTTGCCCCACGCCATATTAATAGAGAAGTGTTTAGAAAGCAGACAACATGAACTAACTTGTCTGTGTTGCCCCACGCCATATTGACAGAGCAGTGTTTAGAAAGTACACAACATGAACTCACTTGTCTGTGTTGCCCCACGCCATATTGACAGAGTAGTGTTTAGAAAGTACACAACATGAACTCACTTGTCTGTGTTGCTCCACGTCATGTTGACAAAGCAGCGCTTAGAAAGTACACAGCATGAACTCACTTGTCTGTGTTGCCCCACGTCATGTTGACAGAGCAGAGTTTAGAAAGTACACAACATGAACTCACTTGTCTGTGTTGCCCCACGTCATGTTGACAGAGTAACTCTGGTAGAGAAGTTGATCGCCAGTCAGTTGTCTGCACACTGATGAATGGCGGGTCCTGTCAGGGCTGTTATAGGGAGTGAAGGGAGCATATCTTCCCCGCGTGTCCAAGCATGACCTCTGATCTCCCTCCGCAGACTGGCTCGCGGACCCACGGGGTCAGGATGGTCCCAGGAACGCGACACAAACTAGCACTCGTCGAATACCGCTAGCTGGTTATTACTGGATTCAGCACCAACCACTCCATGGAGGCAATAGTTTTATTTTTGTGCGTTCGACGTGGCTGTTCCAAACATAGAATGTATCATAACATGACTCACAAATTTACTTAACCTAGGAGAGCACCTTCACTCAGTTCTAATGTTTATTCAGCATTTGTGATATCCTCGACACAGGCCAGGATCGAACCTAAGGCTCTCTCTACCTGTGAGCGACAGTGGGAAAAGGCTACACAGGAGAAGCTTTTGGTTTTAACAATTATTTATATTTAACTTGAGCTTAAGGATAGGATGAAGGAGACGCGATAAAAGGTCAGCGCGTTTGTGGTTTTTATTTCAAAATATTTTTTGTCCATAATAAATCAAATATTGCTCCAGTGGAAACATATTACAGTTTAATTTTCTTCAAACTGTTAACAGTTGTTGAATTTGTCATAATAATGGCGGCATTAGGTGACAAACTTAAATGAAGAGGAAAAGTTGTCATTAAATTCCAGGACACCCTCGACAGATATTCAACAACTGTTGATATCATCTCGTTCAAGCACACGGTCGCACCGCGTTCGATGCAAAAGAGAAATGGCCGAGATGTTACATCCACACGTACCATCCGTGTTGGAAGAAAACAAGAAAATAGGAATCAAAATAGGACAAATGAATGTAATGCGAAGTGCGATCGTGATGCAAGAAGTGAGGAAGGTGGCGGAAGAAAAGGCGTTGGATGTTGTGTGCCTACAGGAGCCCTACAGCACCAGAAACGGAATTATCCCACATATGCCAACATACACCCGAATTATATCGAATGGGAAGGCACTAATGAGTGTCGTTATAGTGCTCAACAGGCACATAACAGTAACAAGGATTAATCAATTTTGCAATTAGAAGGTCATATGTGTGGAAATTTGAACTGAGATCGGTGAGTTAACATATATTTTCAGTTCCGAGAGGAAATAGAACCTTATATCGAATAACTAGAAAAGATAGATAGGCATTCTCTAATATACTAGTTGTATACATGATGGATGCAAATACCCCAGGTCTCCACTCTGGCATAACAATGGCATAAGAAGGGAAGATGGTAGAATAAGAGGGTATAGGGCGTATCAAAGAAGGAAACTACTAGAGGATACAATAACAACAAGGCATCTGGAGGCGGTAAACCAGCCAAGAAATCCTGCAACTTATGTGGGAAGGACAGGAGCCAGCTCTAACATTGATGTCATCTTGTGTAATGTGGAAGCAAGAGAATTAGTAGGGAACTAGCAAGTGCATGATTGTCAGACATCCAGCGATCATAATCTGATAACTTTTGAACTGGATAAAGAAGTAGACAGGGAAAATGTAGGCACGCGACTCCTCTACAACCTGAAAAAGGCAGATTGGGAAAAGTTAAGAAGAGAGCTGGTACTACCGCAACCTGTGTCACAGGGAGAAAACATAAACCTAAAAGCGAAGGAAATCACGTGGGCCTTGCAGGCAGCTATGAAGAAAGCAATACCGGTTATGAAGGAAGTCAAGAAATGTGTAGGAAATCGACCATGGAATGAGTAGCTGCAAAGGCTACGTGGGTATGTAAGGAGAGCAAGACGAGAATACCAAAGATGCCTAGAACCAGCAGAAGACTCCTACAATTGAATATATACCGGCAAAGGAAGGAAGAATTCGAAAATACAATGAAGACTGTTAAAAATGATAGCTGGGAAAGAATTGTTCAAGAAGAATTGAGGAAGGATGCATGGGGTGTACCCTTTCAGATTGAAGCAGGAAAAATTAGACCTCAGCTGTCATTTCAACACTAAAGAAACCAGAAGGAGGAATGACTACTTGCTGGACGGAATCGGCTAGGCTAGTAATGGATGTGTTGATGATAATCGGGAGGAGGAGGATGAGTAAAATGAAAGAGTTAGGCAGGATATGAAAATGTCATATAATAATGAAGACGTGATAGTGGAACCAGTAACACAGAACGAGATTAAAAGGCAAATAACAGGAATGAAAAGAAAGAAGGCACCTGAACCTGATGGAATCAGGGTAGATGTGATTCAGGAAGTCAATTAACAGATAGCACCCTTTATGGCCCAGTTTATAAATAAGTTCTTGGCTCAGGGCAGATTCCCAAATGTGTGGAAGTGGAGCGAAGTGGTAATTCTGAGTATAGGGGAGGACAAAGACCCGCAACTCCCAAAGTCGTACGGACCGATATGTTTGATGAATGTATGTGCAAAACTACAGGAAAAAATTCTATATAAGAGACTGCAAAAACATAGAGAGGATGTGGGAATGCACCCACAACAGTATGGCTTTAGGAAGGGCAGGTCTACAGAGGATGCGTTCTGTGCTGCTCTTAGCCTGGTAGAAAAATCTAGGGCAAAATATCTGATAGGAATATTTGTGGACATCTCAGGTGCATTTGATAACCTTTGGTGGCCAGCATTATTCGAGAGATTAAGAAAACTAAACTGTCCGGGGATTCTCTACAGAAGCTTTAAGGACTACTGTAGGGACAGGTATGCAAACCTGAGATGCCCAGGAATAGCAATAAGCAAAAAATTAACAAAAGGATGCCCACAAGAATCGGTCAGTGGTCCGATATTTTCGGACGTTGATCTCGAGCATGTGTTGCTGGAGATTGAGGCACTGACGACTTGCTGATAGGGGTGGAGGCAAGTTCGAGGAGGAACCTGGAAGGAAAAAGTAATAAGGTACTGAGTGGCTTGGGTAAATGGTGTAGGAAAGTAAGACTCAGCATGGCGCCGGCGAAGAAAACCTACATGCTGCTCAGGGGAGGCTTAAGAGAGATCATCTAATTAAGATAGCAGAACAAACAATTAGAAGGAGCAAAATGGTTAGATACCTGGGGGTGACGATTGACGAGAAGTGTAGCTTCCTAGCTCACATGGACAATGTATGTGGGAGAGCCTTACGGGTTATGAATGAGATAGTCAGTATAGGGCAGCGTTAGGTCCATCTGCCTTTAAAACTGATTCAACTATACCATCAGGAGTTGCTTGTATCCATATTGGGATATGGAGCAGGAGTGTGGGCATAGCAACTGAGAGGGGACAGAGCTAAAAGGAAACTCAGAGGCCTTCAGAGGAAAATTCTCATGAGACTTTCTGGGGCCTACAAAACTGGACCAAACAACGCTTTGTGTGTCACCCTAGGTGCCTGGCCCCTAGAATTAGTGGTACGAAAGAGGACCACTGGATATTTGCTTGTATTATTATTATTAGCACAGCGTCTTACTACCCGTTCGGGTTATACGCACAATTTGCTTGTAAAAGGGAAGTTAGACAAAGTAATAGAATTAACAACTAATGGTGTAAGTACCAAGGATGATTAAGAGATACCCTCCTGCGGGAGTGGCAAGCAGACTGGGAAGAGAGTACCACAGGTAAAAGGACATTCCAGTTATTTCCGAACGTACAAGAAAGACTGAGAATGAAGCATCTTCAACCTTCCCAGGGACTTGTCCACTATATCACAGGGCATGGGCCATAGCGAGCGTCCCTCTTTAGGATGAACTTGAGTGAAGCTTTGCTGTTGTGGAGTGACCAGAGAAGAAAAAAAAAAATGGGACTCCCTACAAGGAGAAGATATAAACTGATGGTGTAGACAATTGCACTAGGTATAAGTTAGGTTAAGTTAGATTTAAGTTCAAAGCAGTCATATCAAAAGGAAAAAAGTAAATAGCCAACATAACTTCAATAGGGAAAGAGGGACAAGTATATTTATAAGTTATCATAAATTAAATAATGGTATTGATAAATAGTAAACAGAGTTGATAACAAGCACATGTCGAGGTAAATTGGTAATGATCAATAACAGGACAAGTAGTTTTAGTAGTAGTATCTTTTTGTATTCAGAAAAGTTTTATGTTGTAAAATTTTAGATCAACTATATAGGAGGCCATGTTGTAATTATGAAAGAGGCAGAAAAAAGTCCTGATTTATAATAAAATAAGATGTCAGGACAAATGTTTAAGGAAATTGAAAAAATATAAAAAATAAAAAATAAAATAAAATCACCATGTGAAGAAAATTAAACTCTACGTTTCAACTAAAGCAATATTTGCTTTATTATGTACAAAAAAAATTGCTATAGAAACGGCAAAAATACTGACCTTTTCTCCCGTCCCCTACACCCCACCATAAGTACCTCATAATCGTAAATTTGAAAAATTACACCTTGGCACGGGAATCAAACCCTGGGCCTTTGGATTAGCACAACAAATCTATACCACTGAGTTATCCAGGATTTTCTCAGGATCATTATTCACTCACAGTTTAAGGCATAGTCTGTGATGGACGTGTGGATTGATCGTCTCCTAGAACTATCATTGAACTACAGTCGCCACCGACAATTTACATTATATCGTACAGAAGAGCCAATAACAATCTTACCGCTATCAAGTACCTCAAACAATTAATAAAATAGCACTTAAAAACCAGTGATAGTAGGTTTGTTCCTAAGTCGTTATACTAAAAGCAACACACTCTCTTGGATTTTTAGGACAATGTTCCTATAATATAGTTATATCTATCATAAGCAAGGTCTAGACAATTAGTGTTTGTAATTAAACATTACTGTATATGTAACAGTGTAATTTTAACTAAGTAAGAGATTTAGTTACCCTGGTAACGTCGTTACTGATTGTTTTCGACAAAATGAACCGATATTTATAGCGTTTTTAAGACTTTGTTACAAACTCCTGACTAAGATAAAGATTAGACTCGACCATTAACCTACCCTCTGCACTTATTGCCCATGGTTGGGATCTAAACCATGGGCATTCAAGCAATGGGGTTGCTTTATATTTTGTAAAACAGAAAATTAGTTATCTTTAATAAAAGTTATCTCTCTCTCTCTCTCTCGGAGAAATTTCCAAGTTCAGCCACGCAGACCACTAGCCCCACCTGCTGCTTTTATATGGGCCAGAGTTTATCTTGAGGATTAAGGGCTTGGCCACAAGCCATCAGGGAAATACATGATTTCAATATTATTTCTAGATTAGGTATAAATTAGACCTGGAAAAACATCTCATGAGAGTTTGCATGCGATTAAATGAACGTAGGTATATTATGGTTACAATAAAATCTACAAAGGATGGGGATTGTCTGACAGCTGGAATAGCTACTAGATATAGGCCCTACTATCACGTATTGGTACGTCAAGTAATGTGATCTGCAGCTGTCACTTTTGATGAATATTGTCTATACCTATAAATATAATAGGTACCGTGTAGTAAAATGTTAACTGTACAAAGTTTGTATTTTTGTTACGTTTCTTCTTTCCAAAATCCTTCAAAATTAATTTAAAAGATCATTCTAAAATTTTTCTTTAAACATATCCCATCACGTCTTATTACCCTTTCGGTTTTCACGTATTTCAATCACGCTTATGGAGCAGGGCTGAGGAAGTGTACCCGCATTTGTGTGAAGGGAGTCTAAGAAACAATAATTATTTAGGAAAAAACACCCTTCTCTATACCCAGCCGTGTTTCGAACCATGGCAAAACAGATTATATGAGCCTGACATTTGGTCCACCTGCCCACCAATGCCCGCTAAGAGAAATTAAACTAAACTGTTTCAAAAAGGTTTGGCTCTGTGTGGAATGTGGTCCCATTTTGTCACCAGTGAATCTTAAATTATTAATCTTATAGAATTTTTCTAATAGATATTTTTATAAAAACAATCATTCATACTGAGCTAGTCTTAGCTAAACAAATTAAAAAATGACATTGTTTTCTCCCATAAAATACGTTATAGCTTGGAGAGGGATCTGAACACTGGATATTTAGCGGAGAATATGTAATATTGTCATGTTTAAATGGTGTGAATACTAAGCAATGGCATGCTTATATCTGAGCATCGTAAATATATCAAATAAACTACCATAACTATCAGAAATGCTGACAGTTTTGGAAATGTATGAGTGTAAAGTCAGATAAATATATAAAACACATGAAAGAATCAGCCAGACATTTTGAGTCTACTTAATATAGACGTTTACAGTTTCTACAAGCCTGACCAAGCGTTCAATGTGTGATCCAGCCCCTTACCCCTTACAACCCTCTTCCAGAACATTTGCCTGGAGGGTATTTCTGGTTCGTAGGATGTTTCTCAAAGGTTATAAGATAGTGTTTGCATATTTGGCTGAGGTAGGAAGGAGAGTTTTAACTGGTCTCAACATGTACAAAATGAAACAGAATAAGTTTTATTATTGTCTCGACAATCGACATTGATTTGGTTTGTCGAGAGTTATAACTGCAAGGGCTAGGTCTTGATATATTTTAACATAATTTTTTTACATACAGTATTATTATAATATAGTTAATTAGCCTACACTACGTCATGTGCCCTTAATGCACGAGGCTATCTTGATATCTTTCAAGCCTCAAGGGTAAACAGAGTAACTTATGCGTTGGCAGTTTTTATAATATTATTGTGGTATTAATTTTTAAATAAAATTAAACGTGAAGTAGAAGCACAGCCGCAGCCCAGGGGCTCTTATTATTATTATTTATTATTATATTAGCCCCTGATTTTGAATGTTTTGAGAACCTCTTTGGTACCTTGTGTCAGCTTGATTAATTTATGTCGTCATGGCAACCATAACATGTTTTGACGTGAGAATTGATAAGAGCTTTTGTTACCTTGCATATTACTTACATTACATTGTGTATGTGCTCATGTGATATTTATAAGATATTGAAGTAGGGAGGGATCCTCTGAAAGGGGTTGAAATTACTAATCAGAGTGATGGCCAGAAATTATTTTAAAATATTTTTGAACTATGTTTGGGATGGGATTTAAACCTCACATCCCGTTCCTCTCAGTAAATCCCTGGTGCAAATATACGTCTAAGAATGTTACAAAGGATATTTGGACCAATCATCCGTGAACGAATGCTTAGATTTTTGTGGTTAATAAAATTATCTATTTTACAAAATGTTCCAAATAATTGATTTAGAAATGAGGGTTTCGTTGAAAATTAATTTCAGGAGATCACCTGAATACTTGTTGTGCCTGAAGACCTATTGTGCCTAAATACCTGTTGTGCCTGAATACCTGTTGAGCCTGAATATTTATTGTGCCTGAATACCTGTCGAGCATTGAGCATTCGATGAACATTTTTGACAATTGTGTTTTAAAAAGGTCACTATGTAACCCTTCTGACCAGTGGATATTTATTTAAACTCTATAAATTTCAGCTTGTGTCTGGTCCGACAATTTGAGAATATTAGATATTACATGAGGTGAGCAATAGAAATATTGAAGCTCAGGCCTAGGGTTTAAAATTTAGTTTACAGTAAGTTACTAGATTTTTAAAAATGTGTGTGCTCAGCAAATGATCCTTGCACCTTTTCCTGAAAAGTATCTACCGATTTTAAAACTTTAACTGCTGATGGTAGAACATTCCAGACCCTAGCAGCTTGAGGATGGATTATTTTTAGAAGTGTTTGGTTCGATACCTGGGTGCTTGTAGAGACGCTATATTTCATGTTTTCTAGTTATGACGCCCTTTTCACCATGATAAGGTTGAAGCGACATTTTGAGTTTGCTGTTTGTATTTTACCATGAAAAACCTCTCTAAATAGCCAATGTTTGACAATGATCCCCATTGCTCCCGTAGATCCTTCATAGCTCCTTCATAGTCCTTCATAGCTCCCTAATAGCACCCTCATATACACCAAACATTTGGTCCTACTGGCGAACCAAAGTTCGCGCGCTCGACATTGAAAGGAAATGTTGACCCAGGCTCGGTTATATGACTACAGATCTGGACTATTAGCATCTTCGCATCAAATATGAGGGGACCGGTAGTAACCAGTTTGTTGATCCAGACGTCAAGGTCATTGGGGTTAAGGGGCCATTGATAATCCGGATTCAAACTCTCGCAAATTCAATAATTACCAGAGAAAACGACTAAAACAAGACGTGAGATTAGAAACTAAATAATTGCAATTCACTTTTTTGCTTGGACACTTGAAATCATTCTTTTAAATAATAGCATTGTAATCTAATTTAATACTAATGAGATTTAGAAGTAATTCGATGCATTTTCAAAATATAAATAAAATATTAATTAAAGCTTTTATTTTGATTTGGTTTGCACTCCAAATAATAAACTACCATTTTCAATATCTAGTATGTTTTCTTTAGTAAATTATAACTAATTTAATGGTCGTGTTTTTTTACGCCTATAAGACTGTGTTTGTGTGTTTGGTAACATTGAACTAATTTACAAATTTCTACCAAATTTAGTAAGCATGTAGGCTTCCGTCCAGCCCTTCACTGATACATGTTTTTAAATCTTCCTTAGAATCGCCGTTACCTACCTAAAATGGAACGCTTTGCCGTTCAAAAGGTTTGGTTCAAATAAGTTGAAATTGATTTTTGTTCAAAATATTGAGTAATCTTGCACACGCTCATTATAATGTGTAATCATTTTTTGCAAATTTGTTGTAACGTATTAAAAGTGTTTTGCAATTAGCACTTGAGCGATGTAATAATGAGCCGTTTTCACTGTCACATTTATTAAAACAATTAAAGGACGAAAGAAGGCAGATTTTGAATATCTTAGTTTTAGATCACGAACAATGAATATAATTATATGCTAGGATTACAACTTAGTTTGAAAGTTAATTTGTTTGGTCCCATAATTATTTTGATCTTATCGAGACGTACCATCGTTTTTTAAATAGCGTGCCAAACGTGATTAAGACTTAACACCAATATTATCTTTATAGATTTGTTTTTATATAAAAACTGTGTATAAGTCTGTTCAGCGTAGGAATTGTTTTCTGAAAGACCTTTCAGAGAGTAATTCTAACGTGAATGGAGTTTAGCTTCATGTCCCAGGCTTATTAATACTACACGTAATATGAGCTCACCTTAATTAAAAAAAGTTCAAACTTTGTGGATAAAATTGATTACTTTCGACAGCAAACTCTCTCGCCTCAAAGCAGTGGAAAATTACCGATGTGCTGCCTCACAGCACCATAGAGAAAGAAATAGTATCATTCCAAAATTTTTATTCCTCGATGAGTGCGCCATATTTGTGCGATAAATGTAAGGTCCGCCTACACGAAGCGGAGGCTTGTCGCGTCTGTCATTTTGTTTTGTAGAACATTTATCTAACTATATAGCTGATTATAACATTACTCGAATTTAACTTTTGACCATCAGGGTTCGTTCCTGTGCCCAAGTGATGAGGTATATCAGCAACAGGACACAATGGTGGTAAGGGGTAGCACCCTTGTTCCATTACCGGGGGGGGGGGGGGATTGATACAGTTTGTTTGACCTCGGTGGTCTTTGGATAAAGTGCTCGCCTTTGATCAGATGTTCGTGGGTTCAAACACAACTGGGGTCGAGGGATTTTTCTTGAGTGATAAAAATCCGTCGCACAACTTCCTTTGGAGGATAAGTAAAGCCGTCGATCCCATGTCGATTGTGACGTGTAAAATAGCCCTGGAAGGTAGGTGAAAATACCTTTCCCGGTAAAATTGTCAGGCGCTTTCTCTCGGGCCCTTTCTCTCTCGCTCATAGAAATTCTCGTGTGCTGATGTAATCAGTTGGTTTATAAAGCGCACGCTCAATACCTCAAATAAATGAAAAAATAATAAAGACATTGCAGTACTTTCAATGCTTTCTATTTACCTGGATGAAACATCCACCGCGACCCACTCGCCGTGTTTTTACCCAAAGTGTCGTCTTATGGAATTTAGCTCGGTGTTTAGAAAGAAGTGCACTTTAAAAATGCTAACACCAAGGTTTATAATTTGATATAACCTCTAGATCCTCAAGGAAAAACACGACAAAACAAAGATGGCTGTCGTGACGCAACTTCCCTTGAAAGCTGCAACTACCTTATCGAATAGAAGGGGGACGGGGAGGGGAGGGGGGAGGAGGAATCTTACCCTAGCTGGGCAAGTGGGGAGAGGTTATGTTGACTGTTGGTGACAGATTTATGAGAGCGGTGAGTAGGGGAATTGGGAGGATTCAATTTGTGCGACTTGATAGTGTGTTCCGGGGTAGTTTGACATCCAATTAAGAGGGGACTTCCCCACGTCCAACAACCTAACGATCTGCAGACATAAATACCTAACAATGTAACGTTATAGACGGTCAGTATTTCATTGTTGACAGACAAACCACGATCTATTAAACGCTCACAAACGAGAGAATGCAGTTCAAACCTGTTGCTTGAGATGTGCCGACATCAATTAGAACTCGTCCTCTTATCTGAGGGGTAGGGCTTCAATCCTAGAGGACTCTGATTCAGGCACCAATGAAGTCAAAAATAATGTAATACTCGTGTTGAAGGAAAATATTCCAGCTACTCTGATTCCTGGTGTTAGAGCTGGGTGTGTTTTTCTTTTTGAAAAACGTTATACTGCTTGTCTGGCTGTCAGTATTTCGTTTTATAAAGGGGTAGGAATGAATAAGGTTGAATTTAGAGGAGTTGTACCCGCATTTGCGTTATGGTAGAGTAGAAATCCGCTAATTAAAAAATACCTTTCAGTTGACCTTACTGGTATTGAAACCCGTCGATCCAGTCTATTGCAAGAGTGACACCTTGAACCATTCGACCACCGAAATGGTTGGCTGTTTCAGTGTTAAGCGTTGTTTTACTAGGTTAAGTTAGTTGTGCTAACATGAGCTTGTACTAAATAATTGTATGTTTAAATATACAACGATAAATAGCCAAGACTTAGCGAAGAAAGTTTTCCGCAGTGGTGGCTTGTGACCTATTAGAAGGGAGGCGGTACCTAGATACTATTATAAATAAACATAAACCCATCAAATAGTTGGAGTGGGGAGGGGGGCCAGGAGGGGGGAATTTATTAGCGAGTACAACTAGGCCAACTTTAAAACTAACTTATTTTATTATTGGTGATTAACTGAAAATATAATCCAATCAAAGTAATGACAATCAATTTAACAGCAAAATTTCTAAATGATTGATCCCGCGGGAACATATCTGGTCCACAGCAGACCCAACGCTAGTGACACATTCAACCACAGAGCGCTGTAGTCGACACGTGAGTGTGAGAAGAGAACTGTTATTTATGCTATCGTGATTCATTCAAATAGTTGCATTTTTCCCCCAGAAATAAATTTATCGAAAATTTTCTCGAATGAAAAAACAAGCAACGAAAAATTTCCCGTCTCCTTTCCCTTTTATCTGGCCCTAGAGATGAAAATTTTCCAGGAAATTTTTCTGCAGTGGTGTCTTGTGGTGGAGGGGTTAAATTGTAAAGGTAGAGCCTAGAGCCTAATATACTTCAAAATATATGTGACGAATGTGTTATAAGAAGGGGGCAGGGGTAGGATAGGAAGCACGGGGGAGGGGGGTAGATAAATGTTGGGACAAGCCTTAAAATTATTTTAATTAACTTAGGGATGATAAAAAAAAATTAAAGTATGATTTCCATAACGGGTCTACAAAGGCTCGCATTCATTTATTTCTTACTATTTTTTTTAACACCGCGTCTTACTACCCATTGGGTCACACACCTATGTACTAATTACGTCTAATGTGTTAGGGATGAGTAAGGTTTAATTTAGAGGAATTGTACCCACATTTGCGTGAGTGAGAGTGGAAAAACCATTTAAGGAAAACCTCCCTCAGTTCAACCAACCGGGATCGAGCCCCGATTTTCTTCTCATCGGCAGTCTAGTCTATTGCGAGATTATCACGTTAGTACGAAAAAAAATAGGGAAAATTTTCCGTCTCACATCTCTCTACTTGCCCCCTGTCAATTCACGTCGCACGGAATGGGTGATAGTGAGCGACCGTGAGATAGTGAAACGGGACACTACAGTGTGATGGTCTAAATACGTCCACCACGTATTAAATCTATTTTTATAACTGCACGAATGTATGAATGTTACGTGTTAGTGGTAGTCATAGAACATAGTCCTTGCCCGTGACATCAAGTCAGTGATAACTGTGACCCGTAGAGTTCAAGAGATGGAGGCACGCGTCTCTTATCTCGTCACAAGAGAAACTGTTACAACGTCTTACAACTTGTCGGAAACTGTCACACTATTTGAATCAAAATATTATTAATATTTAGCACCGCGTCTTGCTACCCGTTAGGTTTATACGCATAAGTACTAATTACACTAATAGATTAGGAATTGGGAAGGTTGAATTTAGAGGAAGTGAACCCGCATTTGCGTGGAGGAGAGTGGAAAACCATTTAGGGAAAACCACCCTCAGTTCATCCGACCGAGATTCGAACCTCGATCTCCCCGTCCTCAGCAGTCTAGCTCAATACGACTAGCGCGTAAGCCAACTACGCCACCGAGGCGGGTTTGAATCAAAATAAAACATTCGAATAGTTTAAATAAGAGGAATAACAATGTGACAGACAATCGGAAACAATTTGAATTATAAAACATTCTTATAGTCTTGTGTAGATGTGAATCGTTTCCCGGTCGATATGACCCACATTTAAAAGTACTATCTGAAACTGTCTCCACGATTTCTAAAAGTGGTTAATGCAACGGTGTTCACGCGGTCTAAATGTTATTCTCATCTAGTCTGATTTACCAGTGCAAGGGAGGCTGGGGTACGAATCCCTGTTGGTTGCAACGAGGGTTTGTTTTCTTTAATTAGTTTCCAGGTCTTCCACCACGCAAATGTGGACACACTTCCTAGGTATTATACCTTCCTCACTACTGACACAATAGTATCATTTTTTTTATATAGTACGCGTAAAGCCCGAACGGGTTGTAAGACGTGGTGGGAAAAAGCAAAAATAAATGTAAGAACAAGAACATGGTAAACATATAAACAAATAACAGCAACAAAATAATTATCTTCTTGGACACATTAAGATTTATATATATACAATATATATTAGCACCCATTAATAGGCCTACCCATTCAGATTATACGCCTATGTACTATTTACGCCAAGGGTTTTAGGGATTAGGAAGTTTATATGTAGAGGAAGTGTTCCTGTATTTGCGTGGAGAGAGAGAGAGTGGAGAGCCATTTTGGAAAAAAACACACGCTCAGTAAACCCGACCGAGATTCTAACCTCTATTTCCCCGTCATCGGCGGTCTAGCCTACTGCGAGAGCAGTGCGTTAGACCGTGGGGTCACCCTAGCGGGTAATATTTATATTGAATAAAGAAAAAACAAGAATATTTATAATTATATAATTATTATCATCATCATTATTATTATTACTATGGTTTTGTGTATTTAAATTTTTTCTTTCTATGTTTACGTTTGGCATATATCATTTCTTCACGTACTTTCTATTTTCGTCTTTCTTTGTTGTTCGTATTAATGATGTGATCATTTATAAATGAATGTGTTTCTTCTTTACAAATTCAGACAAGTTTTTTCTGTTTTTGTATTGTTTGTATTCTTATTATTATATGGCTATTTATTACTAAAATATTAAATGGTCGAAGGGAAAGTAGAACCATACAAATACAATTTTTGACTTCGTTTTTCATCAACGTGGATTGTTGGGGTCACGATCTGGTCACATCACGGCTTGGAGAAGTGTCATGACAGTGAGGGCTGGTACAAGTGTATTGTCGTGTGTTGGGAGGAAGAGCCACGCGCCCCTGATCACATCATGGCTAGGAGAAGTGTCATGACAGTGAGGGCTGGTACAAGTGTATTGTCGTGTGTTGGGAGGAAGAGCCACGCGCCCCTGATCACATCATGGCTAGGAGAAGTGTCATGACAGTGAGGGCTGGTACAAGTGTATTGTCGTGTGTTGGGAGGAAGAGCCACGCGCCCCTGATCACATCATGGCTAGGAGAAGTGTCATGACAGTGAGGGCTGGTACAAGTGTATTGTCGTGTGTTGGGAGGAAGAGCCACGCGCCCCTGATCACATCATGGCTAGGAGAAGTGTCATGACAGTGAGGGCTGGTACAAGTGTATTGTCGTGTGTTGGGAGGAAGAGCCACGCGCCCCTGATCACATCATGGCTAGGAGAAGTGTCATGACAGCGAGGGCTGGTACAAGTGTAGTGTCGTGTGCTGGGAGGGAGGGGAAGAGCCACGCGCCCCTGGTCACATCACAGATAGAAGTGTGCAAAAGAGAAAGAGGTTATCTAGAGGCAAACTGCCAACACCAGCCTGGCACAGATAACATCACCATTGCGCAGTTAGCATGCTTCCAACACACTCTTACTACCAAGGACATCTATACACTCCGCAAGAATAATTAGCACATAATTACCATAATAATAACAATAATATTTAGAGTCTACGCTTACATTCTGGTGCCAGAACTAGCTATCAATGAAAAAATGGGCAAGGGGATCGAACACATTGTGAATGAATGTTATTCATCTCTCAGGACTGATCACGTGTCAGTTTGTGATACTATCAACGGTCGATTGTTCCAGAAGGGTTGCCAAAAAAGAGGGAGAAGGGACAAGAAGTTGGAGGGGCCTGTTAAACACCCCCTTATCACAAACCCCCAAAATTACAACCAATGCTACACTTAGATAAAACTAAAATTCACCTTGTCAAGACATTAAATGAAAAAATAATTTTATTGAGTTATCAGCTTTGAATTAATTATCTCTGCTTCATTTGACATCAGCAATTGTCTTGAGTTCTAGAGTTGGCCAAGTAATTGCGTGTTGGCCACGACCGGCTTTTTCTGTGCCTTGCAAAGCAACGAATACAAAAACATCATAAACTGTTTCCAGCATTGGGCCGGGTCATTTTAATAACATGGCTCCACCTTCCTCCATCTTTCCACCATTCTTCCTTCTTTAATTTCTTACATTCTTCTCCTATCACTTGCACATTTATTGTTATTTCTATAATAATTCATGTACTCCCTGTACCCCCACTCTTTCAAGGATAACTTCATTCCTAATCCTGTTTCTCCTCATGACAGCTAACATGCTCCTCAGTAGCTAGCATGTCCAGATAGTATAGGACGCTGATTGGCTTAGAGCTGGTCACGCTACCACGCACTTCGCTCTCTGATTGGCTGTTGGCACTGGGTCATGACTTTCCCCCTTACCTCCCCCCTAACCCTCTCTCCACACCCTCCTGATCCCCTTTCCGGGTTTGTATGTGTTTCACCGAATGGGTAGTAAGGCGCGGTGCTAAATATTATGGGGGAGCTGATTTGTATCTCCTCGGAAGAGACTCTCTTCCGATACTTTTGCCATAAACAGCAAAAATGAAAATCCTGAATTATATCTCTTTTAAAAATCGGAATTATATCTCCGAAATCCTGAATTGTACCTCCTCGGAAGAGACTCTCTTCCGATACTTTAGCCACAAACAGCCAAAATGAAAATCCTGATTTATATCTCCTGTAAAAATTGGAATTATATCTCCGAAATCCTGAATTGTACCTCCTCGGAAGAGACTCTCTTCCGATACTTTAGACACAAACAGCTAAAATGAAAATCCTGAATTATATCTCTTTTAAAAATCGGAATTATATCTCCGAAATCCTGAATTATACCTCCTCGGAAGAGACTCTCTTCCGACACTTTACACACAAATAGCCCAAAATGAAAATCCTGAATTGTATCTCTAAGTATACGACTTTAAGTTTTAATTCTTATGCTCATAAAGATGAAGTAAACCGGAAACGTTTAAGATTGCTTTGTTTGTCAGATGCTAGATGGCATAACAAGCGACAAACTTTGATTTATGTTTAGTACAGCTCATAAATAACAGAGGGCAACATAAGGTAAAATCAATCAAATCATTGTAAATGAAAGAATTTAAAACTTATATATTACATTTTTTATCTTTTTAATTTGATCAAATTGATGTTTTAATTAAAGGAATTAGATTAGTACCGGTAAGTATCTCAAAACTATTAATTTTAAGTAGCGGATATTTTGCATTTGGCATAATGATTTGCTATAGATGATCTTGTAAAGATTACAATGTGAACGCCAAAATACTTTATAAAATATATATTAATTATTATTACATTTAAAAATTACATTTTCATGTATCCATTTGTAATATATTTTTTTATCTTTAAGATTTTAAATGTATTTCAAACATATAGTGAATCAGTTCAGAACCTTATTTGAATTTTACCTCTACGAGGAAGGTTTTTTTCCATACCTAATTACATTCTCACACTGTCAACAGATTTGACAAGTCAATACCTCGCTTTATAAAAGCTTTACAAAAGACCGGGTAGTATACAACCTGCATTACGCCCACTAAACTAAAGGTTAATTTTTCAAAGCTTCTTTTTCAACTACCATGAATAATAGTAAAATATTTCTTATGTCAAATTGAATGTAACATTATGCTGGAAGTGCTGTAGTCACCCAAATTTAAATAAAATTCCTAGTGATATGATAAATATTATATAGAAATTAATAAACATGTTTGAGCTTCAAACGGGGAAATTAAAAGGAAATGTAAAATTTCACTGACTAGATATGCAGCGCAAATAGTTTACGCTTCCAACGGTATAGTCACATCTGGTTTTTTATTAATTAACTGAATAAACGCTTTTAAACCATTTTAAAATAAAATATTTTATTCACTAATACGCTAAGCATAAGTTTACATATTAATATCAGGGAGTAAATATGTCGGGAAATGCAAAGAGAAAATAGTTTGGTTAGAGAGAGCGAAACATAAATTGATCAAGCTCATTCATATCGGTGATCAAGAAGACCAAAAGTGCGAGTATCATGTTTTCCGATGATTAGGAGATGGGGTTTGAACCCCAGCGGCTGTATATAGGTGGCTTATCCAAAATTGTTTCCCACTCTCCCTTCAAACAAATGCTGTATACAATTTATATAGATGATACTTTTTACATCCTTGTCCCATTAGTATAACGAGTGGTAACATGCAGATAAAAGAGAAAAAAAACAATTTATGTCAGGAAAAACAGGGAATTTAATTAAAATGAGCAAAAAACATGGAATTTAAATACTTGATTTAAAAAACCTTTTTAAAGCTTTCAACGTTTGTTTTTAAAAGTGGTAATTAATGTAGTAAACGTTAAAATCATCATTTACCAAGAAAGAGCAGAAAAAAATAGTGGCAGAAAAAGTCTGGTTTGAAAATCCTGTAAAAGTCATGAAATTTTATAAGTAGACTAATGATCTGTAGATACACTCTGTAACTATGCGACCAATTTGAATTGGTTGTAAGATGTGAAGTTTGTAGATCCCGATCTTCCAGGTTTCATTTGGGAGTGTAAGTAAACCCATTCAACAACTCTGCTGGCAATTACAAGATATAAAATACAGGCTTAGTTCTAATTTATGCGGTTTAGTTACATCCCTTTAAAGTATATATTTTTATTGTAATATATTAAAATTACACCATTTCTATTTTTTAAATAAAATATGCATTAATGAATATATTAACTTATTAAAAATATATAATATAGGTCTTATTCTGAATAGGCTGTATAAAGTTTGTGAATTTATCAAACGTGGATCGATTTGGTTCTAGCCGTTTACTAATTATGTCCCACATCTAGCAAATTGTTCAAGCTATCTGCATCCTTAAGAAAGTGAGTACACTACCTGTAAACAAGGAGAGTATATTTCGATGGAGGATAATTGCATTTACATAGAATGAGAGTGAAATACAATTATTTAAGATAGCCAAACTTAGTATATATGTCAGGATTTGAGCCCTTACCTTGATATCGATGGTTCAGACAAGATGAAACTGACACCTTTGTTAGCTTTGCTACTATGATCATTGTTGTGGTATATTATTATTATTATTATTATTATTATTATTATTATTATTATTATTATAGCACCACGTCTTACTACCCGTTCGGATTATACGCACCTGTGGTAAATTGAATGCTTATGTTCGTAATGGGAGGGCTCTTTAACTTCCTTAATAATTTTTAGAATAAATAGAGGTTAATTATTTATATATATAATATATGATAAAACGTGGTGGTGATGGATCATTGTTGTACAAACTTTTCCCTTAATAGGTGAAAGGAAAAAAGTACATTAACTTTTTGAGAGACTTACTAATATTTACTCACTATATGGCATTAGAGAATTATTGCGTTAAAACTTAAGTTGTATCTTTTTACAACTAAAGCTCATAAAATTGTATTAATTTATTTGACAATATCTCAGAAATTACTGGTTTTATAAAAATATATTTCAAGTAATAATTTTTATTATTAATAATACTACAATTTTGCAATGATAAGTTATTTTGTATCCCAAATAGTTGCGAAGTTACAACATTTTCGCTTCTGTATAGTACACTAAAAGTGATTTTCAAGTGAAAATTAAAATATCCATTTTATTTATACTCTTAATTAATACCTAGATACAAGTTTTAATCAAAATAGTTTTAAGCCAATTTCGAGAAATATATTTTTTCCTCTTTTATCCTTTTATTAAACTACTCTTAATTTTAGGGTTAAGCACAAGGGCTGCTTAAGGGCCGGGCGAATCGGGCGGTTGCCCTGGGCGTCAGCTTGGGGGAGGGGGGCGCCAAACAAAGCACCAACATAATCTAACGTAACTTTTGAATGTTATGAAAATAATCTCCAAACCTCACAACTTCAAACCTAATGTAACGTAATGGAGATGCTAAACATAACACCCATATAATGCTTGATAATAACATGGAATTTGACATAATGGTGATTTTTTGGTCAGTAAAATTAGATTTCGTGTTACTCTTGAAAAAGTAAATTTATATCCACCAACTTAAAAAACTTGCATCCTAAAACGTTATTTTGGAATTATTTCTTAAACCGTTCACTGTATCAAAATTAAAGAGGCAAACATTGTCTACAAAACATGGTCTAATAATTTTCTTTGTAATCTTAGCCATTTTCGTAGGGAAACACTTGTAGTACTGTATGATAGCCATTTGTGGAGATTCACTTCAGATTATTTTCATCTCACACGTAGGTTACGTTAGATTTGGTATAGGCGTAGGGAAAATTTAAATTGGGGGGAGGGGGACGAGATGAGGTGTTACCGTGAGTGTATGACATTCTATTATGACTTACTATTAAACCCTAAGAGTCAAGAACATTGCATTGTTCTTTTATACAATAGTGATGGAACTTTATTTGTGTGTGAGGGGGAAGGAGGGGCAAGAAACAAAAAAGTATTTTCTGGACTTTCTACCCTCCTCTCCCCAGTTAAGGCTAGAAAAGTGGATACTCCTTGAAGCTATTTGAAGTGATCCTCATATAGTGAATTTTTAGATTTTTAGATTTTTAGATTTTCGTTTAACAGCTATTTAGAACTGTGCTCCCCAGGAAATATTTTGAAATTTGTATAATTCTATAGGATATTTGGAGCAGTGCTCCTTTGTCAAATTTTTGGAAATTAGACGTCTCTAAATCTAGTTTAAGAAGTGTCCACCAGATTTTTTTTTTTATAAATTATATTCCCTAGAATATATTTAAAGTGGTGCTCACACATAATTTTTTTTAAGTTTGGAATAACCTAGAAACTCTTTGGAATGGTCTTCGCCTGGTTTGTTTTTCCTATTATGCCCAGGCTATGTTAGTTTTAGAGATGCTAGTTTTGGGGATTATCTTCGTATTATCCTACTATCCTCCGCTATATAAAGGTGCCAAAAAGCAATCCCGCCCGGGTACAAACATTACCTCAGGCCGGCCCTGGTTAAACAGACACCCAGACAGGCGGCATTGAAAAAACAACATATTTTTGGGTTGGGGGGTGTGGGGGGAGGCCTTAAACGTCGACATACATCAACATCTCAGGGTCTTTTTACGGTCGCATTAATGATCGAAAAGTTAAAGAATATATATTTATTTGCGTATAGCTTGAAAATGATTGGTTTTATAAAAATGTTCCAAATAAATTTTATTTATTATAAATAGACCTACATATTTGCAATGATAAGTAATTTCATATCTTGAAGAGTTACTGACCTATGATTTAAAAAAAAAGTGAATTTACGCATCAGGCTGGAACCCTTAAAGTCATTTTGATGAAAAATTGAGAGTCGGTACAGGCATACGGACACAGACAGACAGACAGACTGACAGAAATAAAAAAAAGCTTTTTAGGATTTGGGGGGTTATGAAACGTCTAAATTCATCAAAATCTCAAGTTAGTTTTTTTTTTACGATAACAATGCTTTCTCTACCTTTAAGGTAGCGAGAAAGTGGAAATGACCAACATTGCTACTATGGTAATTAATGTCTATTATTCTAATTCTAATTATTTAGGTTTTGTTATATATTTGTATCTATTACTTTTGAAAGCTCATTAATCTCAGTGTGTCACTAACCCCCTCTCCAATGGGCTCTATCTGTCAGGATAGCTTGCGGGAGGGGTTAGTCGGGCTAGGTCCCAGCAAGGTAGTTGTGCGGGTTCAAAATAATACGTAGGGTTACTAATTTTGGTTTAATAGTAGTACTAAAAGATATTAAAAAATGTGATGTTAAATTAAATATAAAAGAAGTATGAGAGATTGTACGATCACGCACGTGGAAGAACTGACTTATTCGTGAAAACATAGACTGATCTAATGACCGACACGGCTAGCGACCACCTACAGAACACGAGCTCGAGACCTTGGGCTCGACGGTTGCCCACTAAACACAAGTGCTACTACTGACCCTAAGATCTATTCTACTATGGTCCGGAATCAGGCAGCGTAGTTGCCTCCGAAATTGATGATAATGTGTCAGCCCCGATGTAAACAAATTATAGACTTTTAGCCCAATTTGTCCCCTTTACTCCCCAACTAGAGCAACATTGTTATGAGTGGTCAGAATTCCTCTTAGTAGGGATCATTTACGGTCCTCAGGGCGGAAGTGACGTCATAATAGTGGGATGGGTAGTTTTTGGAATAGGGGCTTATACATAGGTACGGTTTTCAGGGCAGAGAGGGGAAGGTAGGGGAGGTATCGTGATGATGTGGGGATGTTGGAGGTGGGGTGGGATGGTGGTGGGTTGTTGGTGGGGGGTTGAGGGTTTATAGCTCGCGTGTGTTGGATGGTTCTGCGGGGGGTGGGGGTGGCAAGCGACGGCGACCACGGGAAGGGTGTTTTCTCTCTCTCTCTTTTTCTCTTACAGGGAAATTAGGAATTAAGAGGGGAGGGGGGTGGCAAGCTCTTTCGCGGCGGCGACCGCGGGAAGGGTGTTTTCTCTCTCTCTCTCTCTTTTTCTCTTACAGGGAAATTAGGAATTAAGAGGGGAGGGGGGTGGCAAGCTCTTTCGCGGCGGCGACCGCGGGAAGGGTGTTTTCTCTCTCTCTCTCTCTCTCTCAAAACAATACATAAATATATTCCGTACAGTGGGTATTATTATAAAATCTCTTCCTCTATCCTTTTTTTATATATCTTCTATACAATGATTATTATAAATCTTAAAAGGATACTCTCTATCAGAATGTAATCTAGAAAGGATGTCCTTCTCCCTCTCTCTTTCTTACAAGGGAAGCTGGGGGTTAAGGTAGATATTTATTGATCCTGTAGACAAACAGTTTCTCTCCAAGACCTCACACACCTGCCGGAATCTTGATAACATTTGGAGGGTTCTCTTACACTGATGGGTGACTTTCGCTCTGCGACAAGAACGTGTGGGGGGGTGACTGTGAATATCTCTTCCTAAGGGTTGCAATATTTATTATTTCTCTCGGCTTGGTGAAAGACGACTTCCGCCCTGTGACATGGGAGCTGCGATAATCTTAAAAGAAAATATCTTTTCACACGTGAACATCTGTGTGAGTTGTTGAACTATGAACTTTCCGGCATCCCTGAGAAGATCTGATTCGGTTAAAGTCACACGCTCAGTAGAGGGTGTGGCTTGGAATACTCTCGAGTCATACGCTCAGTAGAGGGCGTGGCTTGGAATACTCTCGTTCCCTATATATAGAGCTAACCCTTTCTAGGAGAAATCATTAGCTACCATATACATTCTAAAGACTAACAATGTCTAGTGAATACGCAGCAGTATTATTAAGTACGGCCGGGTCGAGTGAGATTGTGTCGAGAAAGTTGACGGATTTAGAGATTGGTCACGGCTATCGTGTAACTAGTATAAAAGCTTTGAACACGCGCTTCGGCCGGAGAGTGCTTACAGTATTAGACGGGAAGTATAATGTATGGTTACCTAACCGTTTCTCACTGTTAACCGACGCGCAGCTAGAAGACGTTTCCAAGGCGGAGTTGCTGCTCGTATACAAGGGTATCTCCAAGCTTAGCAAGACGGCTATCTTAAACTTTGAAGGTAAGCGTACATTCAAATCACACACACACGCAATGTTATAGTTTTATGAATACCTACTCTTCATTTTTTAAATGTGCTTAGTTATCAACCTTTACGGTTTAAACTTCTTTAGCACCGTTTTAATGTTTTAGTTTTGTATCGTTTACCATATACTCTAACTAATAATAATTGTTAATTCTTTTTATAGATTCCTAGACTTATACTCTAATCGATTAAATAAAAAAAAAGTTTTATAGATTCATAGACTTATACATACAAAGGATAAAAAAATGTTTTATAGATTCATAGACTTATACTAGACTTATACATTTATTTCCAAAGAATAAAAAAATGTTTTTTATATATTCTAATTGATTAAAATACTGATGCATTCTTAGACTTATTCATAAAAATTAATTTTTTCTTTTTAACAAAAAAAAGAATTGCTCATGAGTTAAGACATTAACTTTTTTACTTCAATGTTTGTATATCATAGCTCGTTATATTATTCACCTAATGTTATAGTTTTATGAATACCTACTCTTCATTTTTTTAAATGTGCTTAGTTATCAACCTTTACAGTTTAAACTTCTCTTGCACCGTTTTAATGTTTTAGTTTTGAATCGTTTACCATATACTCTAACTAATAATAATTGTTAATTCTTGTTATAGATTCCTAGACTTATACTCTAATCGATTAAATAAAAAAAAATGTTTTATAGATTCATAGACTTATACATACAAAGGATAAAAAAAGAATGTTTTATAGATTCATAGACTTATACTAGACTTATACATTTATTTCCAAAGAATAAAAAAAATGTTTTTATAAATTCTAATTGATTAAAATACTGATGCATTCTTAGACTTATTCATAAAAATTAATTTTTTCTTTTTTTAACAAAAAAGAATTGCTCATGAGTTAAGACATTAACTTTTTTACTTCAATGTGTGTATATCATAGCTTGTTATATTATTAGAATACAGAGAAAAAAGTAATAATCGTTATTTCTTTTTATTTAAAAAAGTTTGTTATATTATTAGACTTATATCGTAAAAAAAATATTTTTTCTTTTTTAACAAAAAAAATAATTGCTCACGAGTTAAGACATTAGCTTTTTTTACTTCAATGTTTGTATATCATAGCTTCATGATCTGCTATCTGTAAAAAACCAATACTAACTAGGTGTTCCTGTTTGTTTGTTTTTATAGCTGTCTCAGAGTCACTCGATGAGATCCTAGAGCAAGCCATACAGAAATGAAGAGAATAATGCGAGGAGAGTAGTGCCTGCTTAGAGCATAGCGTGCAAACTTAGAAACATGTCAGGACCCGCGGCAAAACGAGCTCGCCTGTCATCTCCTATCATCGTATATAGACAGACTAACGGTAATAAGGTGTATACCCTCGATGAATTAACCTCTAATGAACAACTTTTAATTAAAAACCTGAGACATGATATCGCTCCTCGTGATGGGAAGGTATATAATGCTTACATAGAACATATACCCGGACAGATTAAGACCTCGAGCGTACTGATATTCGGGCAGGACGATATAAACGTACAGATCCAAAGACTTATGACCCTGTCACGAAACTTAGGTATAGGATTTACGCAGTTTAGGCTTTACCTGGAGCCATTAGGACTATCTATCAAACTTATCGAGCAAGCGTACGCCCAACGCATAAAGACGTACTCTATCACCAATGAACTACCCTATAAGGATCCTGTTCAGTTTCTCGTTGCGTGCGGGGATATTTACGTAAAGACGGTAGAAGAATCAATTGCAAATAACCCGATAAAGGTAAATTGTACTCTCATCTGCGAGTTTAGGCATCCTACCGAAGATAGAATTGAAAAGGGTTATTTCAACTCGACTCTATGCGATATATTTACCCTGATAAACTTGGAGGAGCTATATGAAAATAACGTGATCTTTCCACTCCTTGCTCAGATTGAGGCGTTCGTTTCTAGAGACTCGGGATGGATATATGACGGCACGTTGGAAATGAGAATAAATTTCTCGAAAAACTCGGCTTTCTCGATCGGAGCTCGTGTTCAAATCCCTGAAATTATAGCCAAACGTAGAGCGTTGATAAATGTACAATCTGAAGAAGGACTTTGCTTCCCCGTAGCCGTATTGACGTGCCTCTTTGAACCGACGGGAAAAGCTCAACGTTTATCCACTTATCCTAATTTTCGAGATGTGCTGAATCTAGATGGAATCCCGCTCCCGTTCGAAATGAGGTATATCGAACGCTTCGAAAGGCTTAACGATATATCCGTTAATGTGTACACCGCGAAACACGACGGGAGTGACTCTTATATTGACACTGCAGACAACTCTAAAACAGTAGTGATCGTTCCCGTGCACGTCAGCGCTAAAGAACGCGCCAGACATGTTCATTTATTCATGATAAGAGTGCACGGAACGGGAACATATCATTTCAGCGGAATCAAAAATCTGTCTCGGTTAATAAACCCGCAACTATCGTTAAAGTCTAACGAAAGACGTAGGTACTTTTGCGATCGATGTCTGACCGCTTTTCTGACCGAAAACAAACTTGTAAAACATAAAGATACGTGTATAAAATTTGGCGCGGTAAGGAGTACATTCCCTCAAGGAGAGGATAAATTCCTCACGTTCTCACAGTATAAGCAGCAGGAGAAAACAGGATTTATCGTATATGCGGACCTGGAGAGCTTACTCGTGCCGATAGAGACGAGCGATCCCGACCCGAAATTTTCTTATACCGAGAATGTACAGCGTCATGTGGCTTATTCTGTAGGTATGTACACTAAATGTAATTTTGACGATAGTCTCTCAGAGTACCGACGCTTCACGGGAAGAGATTGTACAGATCAATTTGTTGAAGCTCTCGTAGATACAGCAAAGCGCGTACTAGATTGCTATAGTACCATCGTTCCGATGACACCACTAACGCTTGCTCAAAGAGATGCTCATAATACGGCCTCTCATTGTCATATATGTGAAAAGCCTTACGCGAATGATGATATTCGCGTTATGGATCATTGCCACTTGACGGGACTTTATCGCGGGAGCAGTCACGCGGCATGCAATATTAATTACAAGAACCCGAGCCACCTGAGCGTAGTAATCCATAACGCGCGTTGCTACGACAATTTTTTCCTTCTTGAATCACTTGTCGAACGTAGAAAGACTGATCCGTTCACGGGAGAGAGCGTTCTCGTCAATCCGGGAAAAGTCAAGGTTATAGGAGAGACTATGGGAAGATTCAAAGTAATCATGAAATATATTCGGCACGGGTTTCGAGGGATCACGATTAAAATTATAGATAGTTTCAGCTTTCTATGTACGTCCCTAGAGAAATGCGTATCTTACCTTGAACCCGACCAACTTAAAATCACCCGTAAGTGTCATCCTGAGGATGAACGGTTCAAACTAGTCACTCGTAAAGGCGTGTTCCCCTATGACTATATAGATTCATTCGAGCGACTGAACGAGACTCAGTTACCGAGCAAGGATAAATTTTACAACGCGCTCACAGATAGTCATATCGCTCAGGAAGACTATGATCATGCTTGCGAGGTTTGGCGACTATTTGAATGTAAGAATCTTTGGGACTACTCGAACCTCTACCTGTATACTGACGTAACGCTACTGGCTGACGTCTTTGAGAACTTTCGCGATCTCTGCATGAAGACGTATAGACTCGATCCCGGATGGTCTCTTACAGCTCCTAGTCTTGCGTACCAGGCTCTATTGAGAATAACCCGGGTACGGCTCGAATTAATCGATGATGTGAACATACATCAATTCATCGAGGGAGGTATCCGAGGAGGGGTATGTTTTGTGGCTAATCGGCACTCTGTAGCGAATAATCGGTATATGGACTCATTCGACCGTTCCAAGCCGGAGTCTTACCTTGTTTATCTAGACGTGAATGGACTCTATTCATTTAGTATGCTGTCCTCACTACCCTATGAAGGGTTCAGGTGGCTCGAAGATGATGAAATTGATCGTTTGGATGTGCGAAAAGTAGAGGACGATGCGGAGACGGGGTATATCTTGCAGGTAGATCTCGAATATCCACGAGATGTACACGATGCTCATTCCGACTTGCCGTTCTGTCCCGAGAAGGGGATTCCACCCGTAGGTAGGCACGAGAAATTGTTAACGACTTTAGCTGATAAGACTAGGTACGTCATTCACTACCGTCATCTAAAGCTATGTTTGGCGAATGGATTGAAACTGACAAGAGTCCACAGGGTTCTCAGTTTCAAGCAATCGCCATGGATGGCTCCGTATGTCAAGCTGAACGCGGAAATGAGGAGTAAAGCGAGCAATCAGTTTGAAAATATGTTTTTCAAACTGATGAACAATGCCGCATTCGGTCGTCTTATATCTAACAAGAGGGCCTACCGTACGATAAAGATAGCTACCAGGTGGGGAGGGAAATTTGGAGCGGGTAACCTCATAGCTAGCCCAAACTTTAAAAACCGTACGATCGTGTCGGAAAACCTGGTCATCATCGAGATGGAACCGCAAGAGATTTACTTTGATATGCCGATTTATGCAGGATTCGCCATTTTGGAAATCTCGAAGGTAGTCATGTACGGTCTACATTATCAGGTTATGGTTCCCGCCTTCCCGGCAGGCGCGTTAAAACTCCAATACACGGATACGGACTCACTTCTCTACTACATGACTGTTGAGGATGCGTACCAGCGACTTATCCTGTTAGCTAATGACTACCTGGACACATCCGCCTACGGACAAGACAATGTTTACGGGATGCCTGTACTAAATAAAGGGGTGCTCGGTAAACTAAAAGATGAGACTCGAGGTCGGATCATCACCGAATTCATAGGTTTACGTCCTAAACTCTATTCATTCGCGGTACAAGGAGATGGCGAGACGCTCAAGGCTAAAGGGGTCAAGAGTAGCGCGTTAAGAACGCTTTCGTTAGAGGACTATCGTAATTGTCTGACTGATGCAACGATAGTCATGAGAGAGGCTCGTTCAATAAGAGCTGTAGGATTCAAACTTTACACTCAAAAATTCAATCGGGTCGCCCTATGCTCTATCGACGATAAAAGATATATAGTACCCGGTACGGTCAATACTCTACCATGGTATCATTACTCTATAAGTGAGCGGGCATCTACTTCCTTCCAAGAGCCACTGTTCGATACTAACCTGTCGTCTCTATGAAAAAAGTGTCTATAGTGTAAGTGATTAAGAAAATATTAATAATTAATGTCGATGTATATTCATGATGAAGAGAAAACAAAAAATTTTAAGAACTATACCTTTATCACTATTGTCTAAAGAAAATGTTAGTACTTCTAAAAGACTTGAGAAAATATTTATGTTGTACCACATATTCTGTAACTTTATCATTATTAACTGAAGAAGAAGAAAATACTAATTTAGTATGTATCTGTGTGTAAAAAATAGTATATCATTATATTCATTAAATGGGGTTATTGTGTGTTGTTTTTTATTATTATTTCTTTCATCCCTCCCTCCCTCACCCTCCCTCTCCTCTAAGACTTATATTCCAAGAATAAAAGGTTTTTTTAGATTCATAGACTTATACATCTCTATCTAAAGAATACGAACAAAGTAATAATCGTTAATTCATTTATTTTTAAAAAAAGTTTTGTTACATTCTTAGACTTATACATTTATTTCCAATGAATAAATTTTTATAGATTTCTAGACTTATACTCTAATTTATTAAAAAGGTTTTACAAAGTAATAATCTTTAAAACATGATTAATACATTACAAGTATTCAAGAAGGATAAATGAAAAAAGGTTGATACATTCTTTCCTATACTTATCGTCTAATTGATTAAATACACCCTCTCCTCTAAGACTTATATTCCAAGAATAAAATGTTTTTTTAGATTCATAGACTTATACATCTCTATCTAAAGAATACGAACAAAGTAATAATCGTTAATTCATTTATTTAAAAAAAAAGTTTTGTTACATTCTTAGACTTATACATTTATTTCCAATGAATACATTTTTATAGATTCCTAGACTTATACTCTAATTGATTAAAAAATGTTTTACAAAGTAATAATCTTTAAAAAACATGATTAATACATTACAAGTATTCAAGAAGGATAAATGAAAAAAGTTTGAGACATTCTTTCCTATACTTATCGTCTAATCGATTAAATTCAAAAGTAATAATTGATAAATTACAAGCTAGGGAGTATCCAAGAAAGATCGATTAGACTTACACATTTATTTCCAAAGAATAATTTTTTTATAGATTCCTAGACTTATACTCTAATTGATTAAAAATGTTTTACAAAGTGATAATCTTTAAAAACATGATTAATACATTACAAGTATTCAAGAAGGATAAATGAAAAAAGTTTGAGACATTCTTTTCTATACTTATCGTCTAATTGATTAAATACAAAGTAATAATTGATACATTACAAGCTAGGGAGTATCCAAGAAAGATTGATTAGACTTATACATTTATTTCCAAAGAATAAATTTTTATAGATTCCTAGACTTATACTCTAATTGATTAAAAAATGTTTTACAAAGTAATAATCTTTAAAAAACATGATTAATACATTACAAGTATTCAAGAAGGATAAATGAAAAAAGTTTGAGACTTTCTTTCCTATACTTATCGTCTAATTGATTAAATACAAAGTAATAATTGATACATTACAAGCTAGGGAGTATCCAAGAAAGATCGATGAAAAAATTAAGAAAAACCTTTTCGATCTATTTGTCTCTGACTTAAAGCACTCGTTCAAGAGTTTCGATAGTTACGCATCCTTCAACTCGTCTCGTAGCTTCTTCTTCGTAGGCTCCTCGATCGCTTTCTCAGAAGTTTTATTCTTCTTTCCGAGCGTACGTTTAGAAGTGCCAACAGTTTTCTTCCGTCTGACCGTGTCAACCTCATCTTGACCGCAGAAACATGATAACTTATCGAAATCGATGTACTCTTTATACTCGTTTATCAAGGCTATCATATGAAGCAATGCTGGAATAACCAAACCCGTATCGTTCCGCATCGCACTCTTGGTCAGATCGCAAAAGTTTTGGCCGATCAGACTTAAAATTCTTAAACCATTCTTGGAGTAGTCGGACATTTTCTGTGGCGCACGAGTAGACGGTACCGGAATGAGTGGAACACTTGTTTACGTTGTACAGATTTTTAAGCTTACTCAGAGAGGGGCAACCGAGATTGCCTAGCTCGTAAAAGTCGTACTTGTCACTATCGGCGCCGATGACACTCTGTAGCCAAGTAATCTTCTCAGTTCCTTTAATATAGATTGATAGTCGCGATGCGTACCGCTCTAGATGAGAAATCATGATAGAACGAAGATTCGAGTACTGTACTTCTCCGCCGTACCAAGATAGTCCGTGATAATAGTCGGTCACCCAATCTACATTCCTCCTGCTCGATGCGGAGAGGTCGTCGATCTTGAACGGAGGAAGGAACTTGTAGTTTGCTTCGTCAAAAGGTTCGAAATGTAGAACGCTCACCTCCTTGAATATGAATACTCTCTCATCAATCGAGTATCCTTGCACGTCGATCAACATACTGATCAAGATGAGAACGATGATGCGTCATTTATGATGCCATCTTGCTAACGTCGCTGCTTGAAGGGTTATAGCGGACTACTCTATCGTGTATGATGAGACAAAACGCCTTGGTGTTTGCAGGGATATTTTCCTCCGTCTCGAACGTTATACGACACGTCACCATACCGTCCTTGAGAGTATCTTCCTGTCGGCTGGCATCGAACACGACGACGGGTGCGTGAGACTTGAAATGAGAAGGGTCAAGTAAAGGTAAAGAGGTGCTCGTTCCGTAGTACGAAGTCTGGAAATTGGCATAGTCTTCATATAATTTCGAGAAGGAATCTTTTCTAAAGTCCAAGTTCATATCCTCATAAGGGTACATGATAGAATTTAGATAGAGTTTAGCATTACGTAAATTACAATGATCGAAAATACTTCTATCTGCAGCCGTCGTGTTGTTCCGTCCAGTCTGAAGAGCGAAAACAACGTAACGAGGTTTTTCCAGCAAGGTTGACGTTTTCACAGTCCAATCATGCTGATTAGAAGTAGGTACGTTAGGGTACTCATACAATTCCCAAGTACGAAAAGGTAGCTCGATGATCCTTCCACTCTTGATGAAATTAAGCAGGTTGAGACGATTGATATCGTCAGTCTTTATATGCGGTACAAGCCAAGATATTTTACTTAACTCGATCCTAGAGAGTGTCTCCACGACGGGAGGAGGCGCTCTTTGTAAAGCGTTGTTGTCGCTGGTCGAACGAACTAGCACCAGTTCTTGTTTCGCATTGATTAGTATTCGAGAATAGTCTTCGACGAATCCTAGTATGAGACGTAAAGGGATGCATACGTCAAAGATGCCTGTTTCCGCGTGCACGTGAACTCCTTCAAATCTCCAACCCGCGTTTGAAAGATGAGTCTGCTCACCGTTCCTTATAGATAGATAGTTTTTAAGCTGAGTCGAAATGCCTACATCTCTCGATTGATCAATCTCTATCCCGTTGATCTCATAGGCGATTCTTGAGAATAGATGCAGTATTCCGTTATTAACAATCCTTGAAGTACTTCCGGGTTCTCCCGTATTCAAAAGTAGTCGTCCTTTGATATGTAGTAGAGAATCGTGAGGTAACGTGTACAGTCCTTCTTGTTGGATATATATCCTAAGCTCGTTCCCGTTAGCTAACGGTCCGGGAATATACGAGGCGTAGGAATGATACTGGAAACTGGTCAAGGCCGTATCGAAAGCGGCGGAGTCTCCAATGTTCAGAATGTCCACGGCGTCATCCATTATTTTCGTAACGAGTAGCCTAGACGTCATAAATATTGTTTATTTGTAGGTGTTAACACTTTCACTGTTCTTCTCTCAATGTTTCGAGGAAGATGACGTCGTCTCGTTTTATCTAGTACGAGTCCCATCTCCACCGACTCGTTTCAGATGTATACGTAGCGATATCGTTTCGTCTCTAAAAATGACGATATCTCCTCGTTCGTCGATAAGTCGTACTGCGATAGACTCTATTACTCGCTTCGTTACCGGAAGGTAAATGATATTGTTCGGCGCTTCCACTATCTTATAGCCTGGCGGGACGGTCATGCTGAACTCGTGCAAGGTATGACTCGGTTCTCCGTTGACGTAAGCCCCGCTAGCGAGACTACATTCTACGCGGATCACATTCACGTGAAGAATATTCACGGTATTAGTAGATATGTGCGTCTTCCCTACGGGAAGTACGACGGAGTCGAACCCCAGCAAGGATGCGAACGTGCCAGACCGGGTAAAGTCAATAGGTTTATTGCAAGTGATATAGCTCTTTAAAGTGCTAGGGCCACCGATAATCGAGAGCTTTACGTTACTCGAGACTTCTCTTCGCAAGAATCTGTCCAACGCCTCAAGTTCATAGGTACCCGGAGGGACGGTATACTCTTTACCGTCACAATAAAATTTATTATTACGTTCGTCGATGTTCGGTATGGAATTGAACGTCGCCAGATTGATCAGTCCGATGAACCATTCTTCTTCGCGATTCTCTTCTCCGAGCAGGATATGCGGGAAGTAGTTTTCAGTTAGATTCGAACTCTGACCCGTCAGTGTAAGTGTCATAGACATATTTACTAAGATCGAATGTCAGCGCGAGTATTTAAGGAAAGCTAAACAAAGATGGCCGCATAAAACGGTTCCGTACCCTTGATAGCGCGTATGATTATAGGTGATAGGTATTCCTCCGAGATATCGAACAAGTTCGAGTGGCGGCCTTAGATCACCGAAACTATCGAAGTAATCCGCCCGCTCGCCGTTTTTCTTATACGCCACCCAATGTGTACCCTTACCACTATCATTATCAAGATTGATTATGCCGCTCTCTATCCTCCAAGGGGGGCTGCTAGGTAAAGCATCCCTCGCAAATACTCCCCTAAAGAAGGGGATTTTTAACTTGCTAGCGTACTTGCGCAGATCCGTTTCAGTAAGGGCACGTTTAGGTAGTCATTTTTTTTTCGGGTAAGGTTGTAGATACATCCCTTTCCCCATGGCGATAGCCTCGAGCGTACGATTATGTCTCTGAGCCTCGTTCAATTGTTTCGTATTCGCCTTCGCACTTTGTACAGCCTTCGTGATTCCCGCAGCTACTCCGGCGTCTGCTCCAAGCGCCGCGATCAAAGGTAGTATAGGTAGAATTCCACCCTTCTTCTTACGGCGAGTAGTAGTAGTAGCACTCTGTTGACGACGTCAAGCTTTCTTCTTTAGACCGGAACCCATATTGTCTTTAGCTTTCATCGCGTTGACGACAGCCCACGCGGCGGCTTTCTCGTTCAACTTCGAGTCAGGTGCGAGCAATCTTTTCCACGATTTCTCGATAAGTTCACGATCTGCGGTATGACGTCCTGCAAGATCTTTCACCTTGGAGTAGGCGATATCGTGTTCTTTACATTATCGATCTAACACGTTTATTCCGGGATCGCCTCGTTTCAATCGTTTATCCAACTTTGTTCCCGGCCCGCAATACTGGTATCCGGGTATATGCAGCTCAAACGGCAGATTATTGATTATCTTATCCAACAACCCCCCCTCCTCTTCTTCGCCTCATGACACGTACTGATTCCTATTTATATAGGTGCGTGCATTATATAGATGAACTAGTCGACATGCGTCTCGAGAAACAGACAGACTCTTTAACTGTACGCAACAACGATCACGATGCAGGTAGAGCTTTACCTCAGAGACACGGCACGTTGTTGCCTGATACTATCCGTTGCATCATCTGCGGACCTTCGAATTGCGGTAAAACCAACGCTATGATCAGTCTGTTGGAGGAACCTAACGGTCTACGCTTCAAGAACGTGTACGTTTACTCTATATCGTTATACCAGCCCAAGTATCAACGTTTATCGAAGATTCTCTCGCTCGTCGAAGGCATGGGCTATTTCCCTTATTCTGACAACGCGGAAATTATCACGCCGTCTGAGGCCAAACCCGACTCTGTATTCATTTTTGACGACGTTGCTTGCGATAAACTGTTTAATATACAGGCTTATTTCAGTATGGGCAGACATAAGGCTATAGACTGTTTCTATCTTTGCCAGACGTACTCGCGCATCCCGAAACAGATGTTGAGAGATAACGCCAATCTTCTCATCCTATTCAGGATGGACGATACGAACCTGAGACACGTTTACGACGATCACGTGAACACTGATATGACATTCCAAAAATTTAAGGAAGTGTGCTCGCTGTGTTGGAAAAAACACAAGTACGATTTTCTTGTGTTGAGTAAAGATCATGAGATTGATAAAGGGCGATATCGCGACGGTTTCGATACCTTTATATTGCATGATTGACATGAACGCATATTCAGTAGGCGATAAGACATCATGTCGTCCATATCTAAATTCGGTCATAGTCTCTACAAATATAGATCTCTCGTCGAGACAGAAGGAAATCTGACTTTAAACTCTCAAGGGTATTTCGACGCTAGATCGAAGAGGATCGTCAACGTCGAGACGCCCATCGCATCTAAGGATGTCTGTAACAAGTCTTACGTCGATAGGATGGATGCGAGACATAGTAACGAGCAGATACTCGCTCTCAACACTGCCAAGGACGCCATCAAAGGACAGATGGAATCGTTGATCGAGAATTTGGAGAACGATCGAATAAAATATGCCAACTTTGAGAAGAGTAGCCATCAAGGGATGGAGGAGGTGTGGAAACTGGCTCGTCATCATGAAGATCGTCTCAACGAAAATAAAACGGTGCTTGTCGCTTTAGGTCCAAAGTTGCTAAGCCTAGAGGAATCTTTCGCGATACAACGAACCGTTTACACCGAATTGAACAATATGATAGCGAGAGGTATACTATCCGTAAAGGGGGCAGATAACGATCGACTTTACGATGCGGGCGGCTTAGTTTTACGAAACATAGGTACGCCTTCATTACCTTCAGACGCCGTGCCTAAAGCTTATGTAGACTCTACGGTAAGTCATGGTTTCATCTACATCTACTTGGATTCAAAACCTATGAGGAAGGATACGAGACATTTCGAATTGGCTCTAACGGGTGAACGTGGTTATAAGTTCAAGAGGGCAGGGATCGTTTCAACGATGATCATGAACTTGAAAGATGTTATTTGCTTGTTGAATCTTAAAATTATCGACGATCCTCCTTTCGAGGTGTCCAAAGATGACTCTATATCTTTCATGCTAGAAAAACGCTTGACAACGACTCAGATTTTACACGTCGAATTAGGTTTTACCTACGTTTAGATATAATGAACCGTTTCTTCATCGTAAGAGACATTCGAACCTTACATCATGTCGACGAAGGTCACGGAGGATATCATAAAAGCAAGTAAGATTATTAAACGAAAGTATAAGCAACTACGCGATGCCCGACACGAGTCCGAGCACGTCGTGAATGAAACATTCAAACCTATCACGGATCCTCTAAGCAAGATGGTGAAAGCGCTCGCTGAACCCGAACCTGAGGAGGTAGAAGTATCGCCTGAGAGATTGCAGAACAGACATCTATTGGATACTTATCTTTATTCGTCTCGCACGCATTCCGATAAGACCTATGGAGTCCGCCATGAAGGTAACTCCACCAAGCTCGGAGATACCCGTATCGTATTCGACGGGAGTGACGGTACGATACTTCTCAACAATATGACGATACCGTATACCCGAGGGCTATTAGAATTACTCTTCAGAAGAGCACCCGCGCATTATACTAAGGAGGATCTGAAAGTATACAAGTCTATGCTCGAAGAAACAAACGCGCATCGGTTGAGAAACGAGCCGTACGCCCGTATCAAGATGCGCGCGGGATCAAAGTATTCGTTAATCATCAAACCTATGTTTGAGGAGGAGCTCGAGGGCGACGGTTTATACAAGATGGAGACAGGACGAGGGATCGATTATACCTATTGGGACGATCCTAACGAATTGGTCGATCGATTACGACTCTTGCACGCATCTACAGAGGCCGGTCATTCCGCTCACCAGAACGAGATCGTTTCCATCATTGAGGAACTACGCGAGGTCGGAATTATCGTATAAAGACATTCATCTCATCGGTATTTTATCATAATCATGTCCACCGTCAAGTGGGGGATTGCACTCGAACTTCATCGTCCTGCAAGACGACGATTCCCCCGAAGACATGTTAGCGTACGAGGCTTGAACGAACTCCTTCAGGCTGATCTGGTGGAGATGATACCCTACTCCCGATCGAATAAGGGGTTCAAGTACCTTCTCACCGTCATCGACGTGTATTCCAAGAGGGCTTGGGCCGCACCTGTCAAGACTAAGACGGGTAAGAATGTCAGCACCGCAATGGCTCTTCTCCTCGACAAGGTGACCGGCATAGGTTTACCTCCCGTTCGTCATCTCCAAACGGATAATGGGACAGAGTTTTACAACGCGGAATTCAAAACACTCATGAAGAGAAAGAGAATCAATCACTATTCTACATACAGCAACGTCAAGGCTAGTGTCGTGGAACGATTTAATCGCACTCTCAAGAACATGATGTGGAGGAGGTTCACGGCTAAAGGATCATATCAATGGATAGATATGATTGATTCCTTACTGGATGAATACAACCGGACTGTACACTCGACCATAAAGATGAAGCCTATAGACGTCAAGGACGACAGACTTTTACATACAGTCTATAAACGTCTCAAGATCTCTGATTCTACACCAAACATATTTAAAGCGGGTGATATAGTCCGTATCAGTAAGTATAAGGACGTTTTCGAAAAGGGTTATACCGCAAACTGGTCGACCGAACTGTTTAAAATACGTAACGTCGTCGAGACTAATCCTAGGACCTTCCTACTCGAAGATATGAAGGGTAAGCCTATCACAGGAGGATTCTACGGTAAGGAGCTTAGAAAGACTTCGTATCCGGATGTTTACCTTGTAGAGAAGATAGTCAGACGTTCCGGAAATAGAGTATACGTCAAATGGTTAGGGTTTGACTCTACGCACAATTCGTGGATCGATGCGAAGGATATAGTGTAGAAGGAGGAGAGGGGCGCGTCCCCCTCCATTCCGAGCATAGACGCACAATTCGTAGATCGATGCGAAGGATATAGTGTAGAAGGAGGGGAGGGCGCGTCTCCCTCCATTCCGAGCATATAAAGCGGTCGCGAGGTAGAGAGACGCTTCACATTCGATATGTTTAGACAGTTGGGTTACCGTCTGGAGGACATGAGCGATATTAAGATCTCGAACGGCGGCTTAGAATACTACATCGCGGCGGTTGACAAGGGCTACAGCGAGCACTGCGATTCTTCCATACACTGGCTCGGGCGTCATAATCCCGGAATGTGGGAATCGAGTCAGTCCGTCGAGCGCTGTTCTACATCATGCCCCGTCTACAACCTCAAGGAAGGGGACGAGCCGCAAATTCTCCAGGAGGAGGAAGACGCTTTGTGCGCGGCGTTGGATCTGATCGAGCGCGAGGAACACGATCGGGTCAAGTGCATCTCCGAACTTGAAAAGTACCGGACCTACAACGTCCGTCGTCTAGAAGGAGATGAAGAGGTCAGTGAAGCGGAGGACGAGCCGAACATCATAACGCTAGACTGTGTTGGCAGAGTTCGTCTTCCGGGTAAAAACTTTGGTGCGAGGTACAGGAGTCGCTTTAACGCTTCACAGCGAGGACTGATATATCTAGGAGATGACAAGTACGAGCTATTCAAGTGGTGAAGCGCCTAAGTCAGTCTTTTCGCGCGCGCGCGCGCGTGTGTGTGTTTACCGAAGACTATAATCACCGAAAGACTTTAGAGAAAGAGATTTATCGTATGCACTGATTAAAAAGACTTTATATTTTTTTCCGAGAGAAAGAATTTTATTTTTTAATAATCTTTGTACTGAATATATATGTATGTATGTATCTTCGTAATCTTAAGAATATACACGTTAAATAAGAGTCTGTACTATTTATTTAAGTTTACGATCCCGTTAAGAAAGATGAAAAAAGATAGAGGAAGAGATTTTAAAGAAGGTATTTAACCTTAATTCCTAATTTCCTTGTAAGAGAGAGAGAGAGAGAATACATAGAGATAGAGAGTATCCTTTTAAGATTTATAATAATCATTGTATGGAAGATATATAAAAAAAGGGATAGAGGAAGAGATTTTATAATAATAACCCACTGTACAGAATATATTTATGTATTGTTTTAAAGAATCCATACTATTTAACCTTAATTCCTAATTTCCTTGTAAGAGAGAGAGAGATAGAGAGTATCCTTTTAAGATTTATAATAATCATTGTATGGAAGATATATAAAAAAAAGGATAGAGGAAGAGATTTTATAATAATACCCACTGTACGGAATATATTTATGTATTGTTTTGAGAGAGAGAGAGAGAAAACACCCTTCCCGCGGTCGCCGCCGCGAAAGAGCTTGCCACCCCCCTCCCCTCTTAATTCCTAATTTCCCTGTAAGAGAAAAAGAGAGAGAGAGAAAACACCCTTCCCGCGGTCGCCGTCGCTTGCCACCCCCGCCCCCCGCAGAACCATCCAACACACGCGAGCTATAAACCCTCAACCCCCCACCAACAACCCACCACCATCCCACCCCACCTTCAACATCACCACATCATCACGATACCTCCCCTACCTTCCCCTCTCTGCCCTGAAAACCGTACCTATGTATAAGGCCCTATTCCAAAAACTACCCATCCCACTATTATGACGTCACTTCCGCCCTGAAGACCGTAAATGATCCCTACTCCTCTTTAACATTTCTAATTCGTTACATCATATTTGCTAGGCCAACGCTTTCAGTCACGTACGTTCAAGAAAGTTATGTAAATCCAAACGAACATCCCAACATTGCTCAGGGTTGTGACAAGTGTATGATATTTATCTTAAGATTGAACATTGATAATGTCGGAGTCTAAGAAACAATATTTCAGAAATTAGTTCCAAACCCAGTGCTTCTTGATTTATATTTGTATATTTGTCAATTCTGTGTTTTCGGCATATTCCAATAATGTTTCACAGCGTTGTTTTTAATGTTCCATGAAATGACTACATTTGGCTAAATATGTCCATGTAATAAAACCATAAAATTCAAAATAGCGCAAAATATCGTCTATTTTAGGAATCTAAATATAAAGTTGGAGCTGATGTATTAAAATAGTTTACGAATATTTATTATCTTGAATATGGATTTTGGATGATTTTAAGAATCTGAGTATAATGTTATGCAGAGAGCTGTCTGTAACAGTAGTAATAGCTATGAATGAGTCATTGTTACAAATGTCACCTTGAATGGTAGGTTGGAAAACATAACTATATAAGAACACTGAATAGCTCATATTTGTATATCTAAGCAACTACATTTTATGAAGAGAGCCGCAATTTTTCTGGCAAGGAGCCGCATATGGATCCGGAGCCACACGCTCCCAACCGTTGATATAGAATAGATCATAGAAATAAAGATACCCAATTCACGTATCACAATTGATCACTAGTAACATTTTTTAAAAGTTGATTTTTGTAACCTCTTCAACACTCTTAAAGATCCCGTAACTTGTCTGAGCAAAGATTTAAACTTGACGCATAATTACTACCCGAGAAAACAAAACACTAAAAAAAATTTGATGTAGCGCACTTTTATAAAATCATGAGTTTACTGTATTTTATTTTATCGAATAGTTCTTAATAATCTCAATTACCCACCTCTAAATAGCTAATTTAACAATTTTAAAATTTTACAGTCCATACAAAAATGTTGTAAAAATCACGTGCTCTACAAAAAAAAAAAAGGAGGGTGCCTTAAAAAACGTGAGAACTCCTAGTCTATAAATTCCTAAAGCTGAGGAAAACCAACCCAAAATTACACATATTTTATTGATGCATTTTCTTAGATCATAATTTAAAACAAGGCCTTTACAACAATTTAATCGATAGGTATGATTAAAACCCCTCTCAATTAATTTGAATGAGATTTGAACTTCGACCTCACTGTAACTGAAAAACGTAAAATGTACTTTAGTTTTCTATGTATTTATTTGTCTTCACTAAACATTATATGTACTAAAGTAATTAACACCCTATAAATACGTTGATAATCATTTTTTACTTAGTCTTATTCTGAAATAAGGATATTTGGTTTGATTCCCTGCACATTCAATAAAATTATCATTAATATAATTGTGACTTTTCTCTCGTAGTGATGGTTTGTCTGCTGGGGGTCTCGTTGTAAATGCTATAAATTAAGCTAGTTTGTCATTCATGTACTGATATAATTAGTTGGTAAATAAATAAGTTGAAAAGACGCATTTAATATATGATATAAAATATCTTCAATTAGTTTTTATTTTCATAAAGAGAAATTCCCATACTACAACGATTCAGTGAAGCCAGACAGGCTTATCTAAGTCACTGTTAACTCCTTCCTCCCCCCTAGAATAACCTTCGCAGAAACGCATCGAAGTTACTCTACTTCCCCCTTCCTAAAAACGAACAAGCTGGATGGTAAAATTAGAGGGGGATTAGCCTGTCTTCCCCCACTCTTCAACTCCAAAACCTTACTTCACCATTGTCATGCACAGCGTCATGACCTTCAACCTTCAACATTCCATTTTATCTGGTATCGCCAGTAAGCTGTAGAACACCAGTAGTTTAAAAATAATACTTCCCCCCCCCCCCCCCCCCCACCTCGGCAACTGGTCTGGTAGGCATTTTGTCATGCTGTTTTAGCGCTTTATTACCATCAATTATTCCTTTATATAATGATTGCCAACTAAAGGATCACTCATCATTGTTAGTATAATTAAATCTTAATGGTCTTAAGTAAGGTGAATTTTAAGAAAATGTAGTCCTTGGAGAAATAATGAAAAAATTCAAATAGGCCAGGTGTTAAAGCACAAAAATGTAGCAAATTGTAAAACAATTCTAGAAAGTTGTAAACTGTTTTGATCGCTCTATTTTGGAGAATTACAAAGAGCAAAACAATTATAAAAATGTCAAAAAAAAGAAGTAAATATTTGACTAATAGCTCAGAAACTATTGGCTCTATAAAATATATATTTCGAATAATTTTTTTTATTTCGTATCTCAAATAGTTACAAAGATATGATCAAATTTGGAAAGTCACGCTTCTGTAAGAATATCCTCGATGTCATTTTCACGGGGAAATGAAGGTTTTAATTTTGTTTGTAATATTAAACAGTGCCTAGATAAAAAATGTAATAAAAATCATTAAAGATAATTTTGAAAAAATTGAGTTTTTCTTTTTTTTCCATCAGTAAGCTACGGCCCTTAATTTTAGGGCTCGATATCTAATTCCAAAATTTACTTGGGGGAACCCTATGAAAATCTTAAATACCAATTTTTAGCCCGATAGGTACAATGGTTTCGGTTCTAGGCCGAGACGCACACGCACGCGTGCATGCACACACACACACACACACACACACACACACACACACACACAGACACACACACACAGACACACACACACAAAAGGCATCGCGGAAAACACTTTTCTGGTTTCAGAGGGTCATGAAACGTTGACATTTATTAAAATCTAAAGTTCAATATTTTTTTATGATCACAATAATTCTGTCTCCGAGGTGTCGAGAGAGTAGAAAGCATGCAAAAATGGAGTTATTTGTCAAAATTTACTCTTCCGTTAGTTTTACAATAAAATGAGTCAGCCAATATTTAACATAATTATATTATATACTGTATAAATACCAGCAAAACCAGTGCGATTATGTGCTAAAGAAAACAAAATTAGTAGTAAAAGAAATATTTAACGTGTGATCATGATCCAATTAAATCCCCCCTTACATACACTACTTGCCGCGATCACATTTAATATTTAAAATGTTCATAATGTGATGGTAATTTGGAGTGGTCCTTTTACCTTCCTTAGAATTTCAGTTTGCAACTAACGTTTAAAATTCTAAATTTTAAAACTTATCTTGTTATATGAAATCGTACTTCTATTCCTGCCAAATTTAAATTTTCTACAGGAATCGCAATTAAAAATGTTAAATTTTCAGTCTTTTACAGGTAAGTTTTATTTATAATAGTTTTGGAAATTTAGTAGTCCCAACTTCTTTCTCTAACTCACTCTTATTGACAAAATAAAACTTTCATGTACTGCTTGACAATTAAAAAAAGTTTAAAACGAGGTTGGCCAAAATCGAATAAGAGACGATGAAGTTAATAGCCGGACCAGGATTTCGATATATTTTATTTTGCCTTTTTTTGTCAAAATAAAGCCGTCACACATTGTTTGACCTAATTATAAATCGTTTAAAATTGGTGTTGTCCTAATCGGTTAGTAACCGACGAAAAAGTTCATCACTTAAAAAATGTACAGAACTAATAAAAACAACTACATCTCAGTGTGGTATAAAACTGAAATTTGGCAGGCATGTGAAAATAATAAATACCAATAACTATTAAGTGTCTAAACATTTTAAAATGCGACTCCAGGAAATTGAAAGATATATGATACACATCAATGTCTTATAGTTAAGGTGAAGCATGGGGGAAAATAGCTCAAAATTAATTAAACCACACTAATTTAAGAATACACACAATCAGTGAATATCAAAAACTAACATATAAATTTACAATGAATGCCGACAAATCAAATCACATTAGTTTTACATCTCCCCAAATTCAATATGAAAATAAATAATGTTTTTTCTTTCGACTTAATTTCCCCCCAAATGAATCAACTTTTTTTTTTTAATTTTAGTGCTAGCGGTTGAAAAATACGTAGTGTACGACCTAAAAATCAATTATACTTTTTAAATCTTTTATTGTAAAAGTACCCTAAACATTTACTTTTGGTATATTATTAATATATTTATTAAAAACAGATGTAAATATTACAGGTTCCATAGAATGCGTAAATAAATATACAAACCTAATAATTATAAATACACAAATCGTGTGTTTTCCGTTAAAATGCTTAAATACATATTAAAGTGTGATTTTAATTTTTTCAAACCTAAACGAAAATAAAAATCCTCTACAAATTCTTTCGTTTACAATGATTTGATTGATTTTACCTTATGTTGCCCTCTGTTATTTATGAGCTGTACTAAACATAAATCAAAGTTTGTCGCTTGTTATGCCATCTAGCATCTGACAAACAAAGCAATCTTAAACGTTTCCGGTTTACTTCATCTTTATGAGCATAAGAATTAAAACTTAAAGTCGTATACTTAGAGATACAATTCAGGATTTTCATTTTGGGCTATTTGTGTGTAAAGTGTCGGAAGAGAGTCTCTTCCGAGGAGGTACAATTCAAGATTTCGGAGATATAATTCCGATTTTTAAAAGAGATATAATTCAGGATTTTCATTTTAGCTGTTTGTGTCTAAAGTATCGGAAGAGAGTCTCTTCCGAGGAGGTACAATTCAGGATTTCGGAGATATAATTCCAATTTTTACAGGAGATATAAATCAGGATTTTCATTTTGGCTGTTTGTGGCTAAAGTATCGGAAGAGAGTCTCTTCCGAGGAGGTACAATTCAGGATTTCGGAGATATAATTCCGATTTTTAAAAGAGATATAATTCAGGATTTTCATTTTGGCTGTTTGTGTCTAAAGTATCGGAAGAGAGTCTCTTCCGAGGAGATACAATTCAGTCGCCTCAATATTATTATAGTATGTGTTTCAAACTTGTTGGTTCCTGCCCAAACTTGTTTGTTCTTGTCTCATTGGTTTTTTTTATGTCTGGGTAGGATTGGGACTGGCGTTGGAGGTTTTTTATTTATTTATTGGTGTGGGAGTTTATTTTATTTATTGTTAGAGGGAACATGCAGTCGACGGCATCGGACACTTCTACCGTGACGTCCCAGGCATCGCTACTGAGGGTGGAAGCTTGCAGGAGCATCCTTTCTGGCAAGATGTTTAGCGTAGAATGTGAGAAATGGTTCCCACCCGCAAGACTCTGAATCTATTTTGGGTGTCGCAAATGTCCCCCTTCCCCTTCACCATCTATAAGATAGTGGGTTTTCCCGATGACGTCATTGCTCTATCGCAAAGCTGATGACTCATACCTGGCACCAGTTAGGCGGATCGACGTGACAAGTCAAGACAAGAATATATCATGACCTTGAATGATGTCGCAAGCCCAACACACTCCCTAGCCCTTCCCCACCAATGTGGTAATGGGTTTTCCCCGGTGATGTCGCAACTAGAGAGCATTGACACAGCTCTGATTATGCATAACCAGGGGTCTCGGAATCCTCAATTAGGGGCCTCCATCCCCCAACACAAAATATACTGAAATTGGTTGTATGGTATCGTCCGTCGACATGCGCGGATGTCGGTATCAGCCATGCACTACTTTTGGCGGAGGAGTAAGCTAGAAATGTTCCAGCGTTTACGTGGAGCACTGGAGAGGGAAACTAGTGACAGTACACATCAGAGGAGATTCGAACCCCAACCTCCGCTTCCATAACTAGATGGTTTACACGCACCCTTTCTGGCAAAAGTCTATATATTAATTGTGATAGTGCGCTAGGGATGATTAAGAAAATGTTTCAGAATTTTACTTGGAGGGAAAACTACCAACAGTTTACACGACCGGGATTCGATTCCAACACCCCCATCATAACTAGACGAGTTACATACACACTTTTCTGGCTAAACGTATATATATATTAATTATGATAGTGCAGTAGGGATTATTTAAAAAATGTTTAAGCATTTATCTGGAGGGAGAAATACCAACAGTTTACACAGCAGGAATTCGATTTCAATCTCACCCGCTAGAATTAGATGAGCCTGACATTTAAACGGCGTGCACACCGGGATTCGAACCTCGAAATCTTTTGCGGGGCTATCAAAGCTAATGTCTGTTAGAACGGTCGTCCATACAGATACTTCCCTGCAAGTGCACCCCAAATTTGCGAGAGTGAAAAAAAGGCAAAATCAAAAAGGGTTTTGCTAGTTGAGCAGATTTTCCGTTTGATATAATTAGAACAGGTAGAATGTGTACCCGCATTTACTTTGGGAGATAAAATCAATCTCAGTACGCCAGAACGGGAATCAAACGTCGATCACCCTGTGACTCTCAGGATACATACAAGGAAGCGTGGCAGGAAAATTAGTCAAGAAGTTTACCTGAGAATAACAATGATTTTTATTTTTATTAAGAATAACAAGGATACGAGGATACATCATGTAACATAAATATTACAGAACCACGTGAAGCGCTTATCTTCCAAGATATTGAAATTACCCTATTATAAAAGGGGTGTAATAGACTTTATCATACATATTAACAAGAATAAATATATTAAATATATACATTTTAGTAACTAAGCGTGACGTTAGTGCTGAACCCTCCTTAACACTAAATAAAAAAAATTAGGAGGTCCAAAATACAACAAATAAGACAGGGCAAAAACAAGGGGGCAATAGGAGGGAGTGCTAGGAGTTCTAAGCTTTGGTTATGTTTCAGTAACATTCAAAGTCCAGTATCCGCTGTTCTCACCTAGTTGTGGAAATGAATACGGGAGCGGTCTATCTCTTGATATGTAATTAAATGAGATTCATTACTATTGATGATACTACCTAAACCAAAACAAATAACGAATAACATATATATATATATATATATGATAACATTACCTAGGGTATGGTTGCTTATAATTACGAATAATATTTTGACTTTTTTCAATAGGTATTTATCTATCCATGATATAATAATATGACAAATATAAATATATGACAATATTGAAGAAGCCAAGAATTAGAGACATTTAATAGAATATATAAACAAAAAATTAGAGGAATCCTCGCATGTTTAAAATATTACCTAAATGGCTCAAGAATCGCCGTTACCCTATAAAAATGACAAGAAGTAAATAGGCGTTGACACGCACCAAAAGGTTCTTAAAAAAAATTAAGCTAAACAATACTCAAAAGAGATTAAAAATTTAATAATAATTTCCTAAGTTAATCTGAACAGTATGTTTCCTTAATAATAGAGACATTTACCAAACCCGCAATGTATTAAAAGAAACCCCAAGATTAAGTAATATAAACAATATCCATAACAGATCATCAATATTAAGTTCTGACATGTTTAAAGAAAAAACTTAAGTCCCCAAGTACATATTACCTTTAATCCCTACAAGGCTGAATATCACAATGTTTAACAGATTTAGTTCCCTTATATCGATACTATCATGATAATCGATCTAACTCGTTTACATCACGAACTAACCAAAAGATCGATCTTTAACAAAGATAATATCGATCATGCAAAAAAAAAAATTCTTAAAGTAAAAAAAAGTCATTTTTTTGTTATCTTGAAGTTTTATGAATTATATTGCCGAATTTAGAATAATAAAGTTTACATGATAGAAAATCGAGAAATAATAAATTAAGCCGAAAAGTGAATTTTGATCTTATATTATGAATGAAGCTAGAGCTCCTCCTGTTCTTAATTTGTCCAAGCCCAATAGTGATCATACATAGCGCACACACCACTATATAAACGATACGACCCAGAAGACGGAGCGACGGAAGAAAAGGGTAGGGGTGGACATCTGGGATATTCGGGAAAGATCATGCGCATGAAAGTACTGTTCTGGAACCATCGGAACTGTTCCAGTGTGTTCCGTAATTAAGGAGCGAGCAGCACCTCTTCAGCACCGAAGTTTCTAGTCTCTATGCTCTTTGGCCTGTCAGTATCAACAATCGAGGCTCAGTATTGAGTTTAACATGTGTCCGGGTAGTTGTGGTCAGCCGCGCTGTTTATTAGTGTTCCCATTTGATGCGGCCGGCAGTACGGTGGGGTAAGTTTCATCACTTTTATGTTGACTCTTTTAGCTAAATGCTACAGTGTGACAGCGCATCCCAAAATTGGAAAGCACTAAACATATTTATAAATCCTAATGTAATAATATATAGCATGATAGAAGCCCTAAAATACAACGTTTATATAACTAGAGCGTATGTGGAAAATGCAATAAACTTTATTATAAATCATAACGAATATATATATATATATATATATATATAATATCTCCCTGACATTTAAACTAACAACTGAATGTTATAACATGCGCCTTTAAGTGAGAAGCAAAAACATATTATAAATCTTGACAAATCAATATATATATATATATATATATCCCTAACATTTAAACTAATAACAGAAAGTTATTATAACATACACCTTTAAGCTAGACGCAATAAACATATTATAAATCTTAATAAATTAATATATGGCTTTGCATAGAAGCCTAAAATTTAATGTTTGTACAACTCGCGGCTTTAGTGTGAAATGCAATCATCTTTATTATACATAGTCTCTGAGTGCCCTCTGCTCAACATTAGAAAAATTAATCGGGATAATCCCGCATACAATGCCACAAGTTAATGGAGCCCAAAGGAGGGACGAGTGGTAAGACCACGACTCAAGGTTTGCAATAGGATGGCCAAGATATCTATCAATAATTTCGACAATGATAACCTTCCACTATGCCGAAAATGAATTTTGATTAATAAATAATAGATTCCGGCTTTAAGTCGCCGCCCTCACCTTGGCCAGTTGACGACGGTACAATGAGCCACGATAGAAACCAACGCCCCAATATATACTCATAATTGTATTCACAGAGAGAAGGGGCAAGGGCAGGAAGGGTAAGAGTAAAGAACACAAACACAACAAGCAAAGAAGGTACTGGCAACTCGTAGAAAGAACCAGAACTTTCCAGTGGCGGAACTCTTAACTAGACGCGGCCACGCGGAACATCATTCTGTTGTTTCCGGCTGGGCGTGGATTGATTCCCGAGCAGTCAGTCGAACGAAAATTCCATTTAGTCAGTTGAGTAGAGTGTCAGAGAGTGGAGGTGGGTCCACCTGCTCTAGTGTCGGAGTTCATCAGGGGAGTTTGGTGAATGTTGCCCCATTTGAAATAACTTGAACTTGTAACTTGTTACAGCTCTGTCATCGTCCATCTAGTATAACACAATAGTGACGCCTTAGACCATGCGACCATCGATGCAAGTGTACAAAAATTATTATAAAATGAATTCCCAGTCGAACAAATTGATCTATGGCTAAAAGGGGGCCCAGTTTTAGAAAACACGCGAGAAATGTTCAGATATAACACATGTTGATTAATCATATGTCTTATATCTCCTTGATAATAGACGAGAAGACTAATTCATGTCATATGCGGACCACGAGCTAGCTTCCAAGCCCAAAACAAACTTAAATTGGTTCCTACGTTCTTTGGCTGACAATGTATATTAAATCATTTCGAGAGATTAAAATACTCCTTACAACCCCCGGCTCCAAAGCGGAAGTATTGCGTAAAAAAAAGTCCTTAAGGATGCTGTCTACCTCTGACGTAATGGCAAGTCAAGATAGAATCCTCAGATTAAATGCATTTTTCTGAAACAGCCATCAGCGTGCACGTATGTCGAAGCATTTTATTTTTCAAACCCCTTTCAGGACTAGCAGTATATTTGGTAGGACTGAGGAATATATCAAATGTATATAAAATTTCAATTATTATGTCAACAAAATATTGTTTCGAGCATTAAATGATATTTAAAATTGTATTTAATATTACTTGTGAATTTTTTGTAAAAGTTATATATTATTTCATCAAAATATATTTGAAAACATCAAATTTCTTTGTTGATTAAGTGTCTAATTTGTTTTGTGTGAATGTTATTTATTGTGTCAAAAAATATAGTTTGTAGCATTAAATTATATTTAAAATAAATTAAATTTCTTTGTTGTTTAAGTGGCTAATTTGTTTTGTGTAAATATTATTTATTTTGTCAACAAAATATAGTTTTGAGCATTAAATGTGTTGGGCAGAGTTGTGATCGGAATACACAATAAACTACTGTTAACACTATCTTAGCACGACCGGTACAGCGTTAGGCTGGAACATGACTAACGGTTTGTTATTTGAAAAACCCTTTTAAAACTGGATTCGTAAGACGTCTGTCGGCGTTACAGTGAACTACAAATGTAAACAAAAATGAACACTGTAGGACGGTAATAATTGAACTCCAACACCCCCCCTCAATTTTGAGTCCAAAAGGTCTATAGGTAACAATCAAGCACGTAAACCCAATTCGTTGACACATTTCTCGTGTTTGGCTCCAGGAAGAGGTTTTGTTAAGATGTCAGCTACCATATTCTCAGTGGAGAGATATTCAAGCCTTAGTGGGTGATCTTGGAGAGCTTGACGAATAAAATGAAACTTTATGTCTATATGTTTCGATCTTGAGTGGAAGACGGGGTTATGTGCCAATTTTCCAGTTGATTGATTGTCATTGAAAATGATGATGTTCGATAACTCCTTTAAACCAAGTTCTCGCACGAAGGTCATCAGGAAGATTGCTTCCTTCGCAGCTTCGGTGAGACTCATATACTCTGCCTCGGTTGAAGATAAGGCGACGGTTCTCTGCTTTCGTGAGCACCATGATACCGCTGCTCCAGACAAGGTGAAAGTGTAGCCTGTATAGGACTTTCTGTCAGTGTCACAGTTTCCCCAGTCGGCGTCCGCGAAACCGGAAATGCCTTCATCATCCCTGGCGTAGACCAACCTCTTGTTGATGGTTCCTTGTAGGTATCTTAGGACACGCTTGGCAGCTTGCCAGTGAGTTGAGGTGTGACAATTGTTATATTGACTCAACATGTTGACTGTGTAAGCGATGTCGGGACGGGTACCGATGGCGATGTACATGAGGGCTCCAATCAACTCTCTGAATGGATATTGCTTTGTTTCTTCTGTGTTAGTGGAGGAAGAATCAAACTTGACCCCGGTTGATATCGGTGTCTTCACTGGTTTGCAGTCATCCATCCCAAACTTATGTAAAACATCCCTGATGTAGCCACTCTGACACAACGTGACTTTGTCTTTGGATTGGTTCACTTCAATTCCTAAACAATGATTTATAACTCCAAGGTCCTTTACATCAAATTTATTTGACAATTCACCTTTAATCTGTTTGGTTCGCTCCGGGTCTCTTGAAGCGATCACGATGTCATCAACATAGATAAGCACATAGACTGGGTGTTTACTTCGACTATCGACATACACACATGGGTCTGAGTTTGTGGGCTGCAACCCGATGGATTCTAAGGTTGCACTTAGTTTAGCGTGCCACTGTCGACCAGCTTGACGTAGTCCGTAAATGGCCTTTCGAAGTTTGCAGACTTTGTCGCCGGATTCCAGTTTCTGAAGCATGTCTTTGGCTTTCCCAACAATGCTGTCATCCTTTTCAATCCTAATCATCTTTTGAAGTGCTTCAACAAGCAAGTCCGGCTGTTCCATGAATGTTAGTGTGTCGATGTCACCATTCAGATAGGCCGTTGTAATGTCGAGCTGAGAGACTTGCAAGTTGAGTTTGGCTGACAATGCCATGAGCAGCCGAAATGATTCTATCCTGGCTACCGGAGCAAAAGTGTCCACAAAGTCGATTCCTGGTCTTTGGGCAAAACCTCTTGCGACCACCCTGGCCTTCCTTCGAAGTAACGTCCCATCAGGATTGTACTTGTTTCGGAGAACCGCCCTACAGTCGATCACTCTATCGTTGGTCGGTCTATCAACGATTTCCCAAGTGTCGTTGGCAACCAAGCATCTGAGTTCTGAATAGATTGCATCGAACCATTCCTCACGATCTGGCCCCTTCATGGCACTGTCAATGTGAATCTCGGAGGCATTCATTGCAACTGGGGCATTACGAAGTGATCCATCTTCCCTGTTACTTTGAACGTTGATGTGCTCCATAGTTTGTTGAGATGATGTGTTTGAATGCCTAGTATCATTACTGTATGGCGGATCATTGTTGAGAGCAAGGTTCTGATCAGCCCGATTGGCTGCAGGCTGGTATATTTTAGTGGGGCGACCCCTTCTTCCGGTACGCATTAACTTTGGCCTGCCAGGTCCTCGCTGCGTCAGCATGTCAGATTCGGTGCTTGCGGTACCTTGATCTTGTCGCTCTCCGATGTCAAGCATGGGGTTCTCATTCACTTCGAATCCAATAAATGGTTCATCATCTTACAGAGCGTTCGGACTAATCTCGGCGTCCTTGTGCGAAGACTCTTCTTCATTGAACCCCTTCCTTCATGTTGAAAGGATGTATCTTCTTCTTGAAGAAAGTCTGCAGATGTGCGTCCGGGCCCAGGCTCGGCGTAAAATCTTACGTCCCTAGAGACACGGATCTTTCGTTCACTTGGTAGCCATACCCGATAGGCCTTGGAACAGTCAGAGTAACCGACGAAGATCCCTTTCTTGCCTTTGGGCTCGAACTTTCCTTTATTGGGAGACTTGTCGAGGATGATGGCTTTCTCCCCGAATATACGTAGATGGGAGATATTCGGCTGTCTTCCCAACCATCTTTCGTATGGAGTTCCTTCAGACAACCCTTTTGTTGTGCATCTATTTCGGATGTGATTGGCTGTTGCTATGGCTTCGGCCCAAAAAGACAGTGGCATTCCAGACTCTAGTAGCATGCACCGAGCCGCCTCAACCAGAGTGCGATTCTTCCTTTCTGCAACACCGTTCTGTTGTGGGGTGTGCGGAGTTGTTAGACGTCGTTGGATGCCTGCACGTTTGAGGATGGAATCCATTTTATCGTTGCAATATTCCCTGCCGTTATCAGATTGAAGAGCTTTGATCTTATGCCCTGTCTGATTTTCGGCTAGATTCTTGAACTCGACGAACTTCTCAGTGACCTCCCCCTTGTGACGTAGGAAGTAGACTTGACACCATCGACTGTAATCGTCTATGAAGGTTACAAAATAACGTGCTCCACCTTGAGATGCTTCCCTTATTGGCCCGCAGACGTCGGAATGGATTAACTCCAAAAGCTCTTTTGAGGTTACCTCTCGCTTGGTGAAGGGAGTTGATGTTATTTTTCCTTCTAGACAGGTGTGACAGTTCTTTAAGTCAGTTGAGTCATTGAATTTCAAAGCAAGAACACATTGGTTCTTGAGCATATTGACCATGCCCTTCAAGTTCAAATGACCAAGTCGAGCGTGCCAAACTTCTAATTCATTTTTTGGAACTTTTGATCCTGTGACCATGCACGCTTGCTGATCGCTTTCACATAAGTAGAATAAGTCACCAATTCTATTCGCAACAACTTTAATGTCACCGTTTATGTCTTTTATGGTCGCGCGATCTTTCTCAAATGTCACCTTGTTGTTGTAATCAACAATTTTTGCCACCGAGATGAGGTTCGTTCGGAGGTCAGGTACGTATAAGGTATCCTTCAATGTGATAGAGTCTGTCACACTGTTCGCGGTGGTGATTTGCGCGTCACCTTTTGCTTTTACTTGTGTGGCACTGTCATCGGCAAGTTTAAGATTTCCATGCATTTTCTTCACGCTCATGAATGCATGTTCATTGTTGCACAAGTGAGATGTGCAACCACTATCAATGCACCATAGGTTGTTTATGTTGCTTGATTTTGTAATTTCTTTGTCGACGAAAAAACAACAGTGAGCCTCGTCAGCTTTATTTGCCGTTTGTTCGCTCAACTTCTTTTTAAAGAAACAATCGGCCTCCCTGTGTCCTTTCTTTTTGCAAAAACCGCATTTGTAGTTTAATTGTGGTTTTTGTTTACGTTTCTGTTCTGATCCAGCACTACTGCTCGTGCCACCTTTCGGCCTGTTTACGAACTGTTTTCCTGACTTGACAAACATGGCGGCACTTCCGTTTTCCTGAGCACGCGCGTTATGTTCTTCCAAGATTTTCACTTTCAATGATTCAGCGTCCGGTAAATTATCACGGGATTCGATTGCACATCGAAAGTTGTCGTAACTGCTGGGGAGACTATATAACAGCATGATAGTCAACAGGTCACCGTTTATGTCCACTTCCATTGCTTGCAACTTATCCACAGCGTCAAAAAAAACCAGCGAGATGTTCAGTCACATCGTCGCCATCTTGCATCTTGTGTTGTGTGAGACGTTTGAGCAATGTTGCCTTGCGAGCGGGCCCCTTTGATGCGTAGATTGATTCTAGTTTGACCCATACATCGCGTGAAGTAGCGCATCCCCGAATCTGTTTTAATTCAGATGGGTTTATGGACAGGATCAAATCAGTTTTTGCCTTCCGATCGGCCACTAGCCAAGCTTTGTGTGCGGCTTGCGCGGCAACAAGCACCGCGTTTTCGCCGACCACTTCGGGTTGTGGTATTTCTCCCGACACATATCCCCATGTATCATTTTTATTAGCAAGGCTTCGGCTTGTATTTTCCACGTATCATAGTTGTCGCGTGACAACATTTCGAGTCGTGTTGAATGCGTCGCGTTCGCGTGCGCCATGTTGTTAGGCTAACGAATCGTTCGACTTCTGCACCTTTTTGATTTAAAACTTTTCGTTTAATCAAATTATTGTTTCGTTTCCGATCGCGTAACTCGCGTAACCTGGGCCCATAACCTGTTGGGCAGAGTTGTGATCGGAATACACAATAAACTACTGTTAACACTATCTTAGCACGACCGGTACAGCGTTAGGCTGGAACATGACTAACGGTTTGTTATTTGAAAAACTCTTTTAAAACTGGATTCGTAAGACGTCTGTCGGCGTTACAGTGAACTACAAATGTAAACAAAAATGAACACTGTAGGACGGTAATAATTGAACTCCAACAAAATGATATTTAAAATGGTATTTAATATTACTTATGAATTTTTGTAAAATTTATATATTATTTAGTCAAAATATAGTTGCGAACATTAAATGATATTTAAAATAAATTCAAGTTCTTCATAATAGTATTCAATGCTACTTATGAATTAATGTAATAATTATATAATTGGCTTAATTTAGATGAGAACATTAAATATGTTAAATATAACTTGTTTTTGCTGTTATAAGTCGCTCAAGGAATAAAACTGTGGTTTCTAAATTAATGTTACCTAGGTGACGTAGTTGGCTGACGCGCTTGTTTCGTGTAAAGGCAGATTTTCGAGGACGGGGGAGTTCGAGGTTCGAATCTCGGTCGGGTAAACTAGGGGTGTTTTCCACTCTCCCTCAACTCAAATGCGGGCTCACTTCCTCTAAATTCAAACTTCCCAATTATAAATCCGTTGGCGTAATTAGTACTTAAGCGTATAACCTGAACGGTTAGTAAGACGCGGTGCTAAAATGTGTCGAGTTCGTGTGCGTGTGGGTGTGTAACACCTTACCCTTAAACTAAATGTAGTTAAAATTATAAAAACATATTTAAGCAGTGAAATAATTATAATAGTATACTTATTCCTCCTTTCTACTCATATATTCTACTTGCTAAAGCTATATTAACTACACGTGTGTAATCAATAAAGCTTAACATTTACCCGTCGGCGTTATTTAATATTTTATTCCGGCAAAGTTGTCGGGTGTACATCGCCAGCGCTTTTCTGTCTCTGAAACTCCTACAACATATTCTAGGGGCATAACGGGTATGTGTAATTTGAAACACCATATTCTTTTCTCGAGTTTGGCAACTACAGGGCATGAAACACCCGTAGAAAGCTATCGGGGTTCGTATCTATGTTGGGTGAGTTTGGGGATTTGAATACCTAGCGAGGTGTATTGTGGTAGTTCTCACTAAATGGTTTCCCACTCTCCCTCCACGTAAACGCTGGAACATTTCCTTACTTCCTTCCACGCAAATGTGGATTCAACCTTCCCAATTCCTAATCCATTAGCGTTATTTGTATTTAAGCGTATAACACTAACGGGTAGTAAGACGCGGTTCTAAACACCGATGATCTTAACTTCGTGGCTATTAACAGGGAGGTTGGGGGATTGAATACAGGTCGACCATATCGCTCAGTCTTCACACAAGTGCAGGTACATTTGATATCTTCCTCAGTCCTACCAAATATACTGATAGTCCTGAAAGGGGTTTGAAAAATAAAATGCTTCGACATACGTGCACGCTGATGGCTGTTTCAGAAAAATGCATTTAATCTGAGGATTCTATCTTGACTTGCCATTACGTCAGAGGTAGACAGCATCCTTAAGGACTTTTTTTTTTACGCAATACTCCCGCTTTGGAGTAGGGGGTTATGAGGAGTATTTTAATCTCTCGAAATGATTTAATATACATTGTCAGCCAAAGAACGTAGGAACCAATTTAAGTTTGTTTTGGGCTTGGAAGCTAGCTCGTGGTCCGCATATGACATGAATTAGTCTTCTCGTCTATTATCAAGGAGATATAGGACATATGATTAGTCAACATGTGTTATATCTGAACATTTCTCGCGTGTTTTCTAAAATTGGGCCCCCTTTTAGCCATAGATCAATTTGTTCGACTGGGAATTCATTTTATAATAATTATTTTTCACTTGCATCGATGGCCGCATGGTCTAGGGCGTCACTATTGTGTTATACTAGATGGCCGATGACAGGGTGATCGACATTTGATTCCCGTTCTAACGTACTGAGATTGATTTTATCACCCCAAGTAAATGCGGGTACACATTCTACCTGTTATAATTATATCAAATGGAAAATCTGCTCAACTAGCAAAACCATTTTTGATTTTGCCTTTTTTTTTTCACTTTTGCAAATTTGGGGTGCACTTGCAGGGAAGTATCTGTATGGACGACCGTTCTAACAGACATTAGCTTTGCTAGCCCCACGAAAGATTTCGAGGTTCGAATCCCGGTGTGCACGCCGTTTAAATGTCAGGCTCATCTAATTCTAGCGGGCGAGATTGAAATCGAATCCCTGCTGTGTAAACTGTTGGTATTTCTCCCTCCAGATAAATGCTTAAACATTTTTTAAATAATCCTTACTGCACTATCATAATTAATATATACATAAATACGTTTAGCCATAAAAGTGTGCATGTAACTCGTCTAGTTATGGTGGGGGGTGTTGGAATTGAATCCCGGCCGTGTAAACTGCTGGTAGTTTTCCCTCCAGGTAAAATTCTGAAAAATTTTCTTAATCATCCCTAGCGCACTATCACAATTAATATATAGACGTTTTGACCCCAATTCCAAACAAAAATAAATCAAAATAAACATCGATTTTAACCCAAATCCAAAAACACAATTTTTAATGTACAAGTTAAAAAAAAGTTAGGTGAACAGCCTCCTGGCCAAAGGTGGGGGAGGGGTTAGAGGGGGGAGGGGCGCTATTTTGAGGTTTTGCCCCACCAAAGAAAATTTCTTGTTCCGGTCCTGACTTCCTTATTCCATACTTGTAGTCCCTGTACTTCCTCTTCCTTTTACCCTTATAATGTCAAGTCATCAGCAAACATCATGGCTTTCATTCTTTCCTCCCCGTTCCTGCCACTTTGTTCATGACCATTTCCATTACCATTACAAATAGTAGGTAATAGGTCCCCTGCTTCACTCCATTTTTTATTTGGAACCACTCCGTCCTTCCACTCTCCATCTTAACACAACTCTTGTTATCATCATACATGCTTTTCACTATAATTACAACTCCTATTTCCACTTCAGCCTCCTTCATCGCTTTCCAAACTTTATTTCTATCCACACTATTATATGCCTTCGCCACATCCATAAATACCATTACCAAGTCTTTCCCATATTCGTACCTTCTTTCCATCAGCTATCGTATATCATAGATCAAGTCTCTTGTAGACCTCCTTTCCCTAAATCCGTGCTGTTCCTCTCTCCACCTTTCTTTCATTTTCTTTCTTATTCTCGTTTCCAATATATTTTCATATATTTTTGAACAGTGGAAATCAGTGTTCCAGAAACAAATATTATAAATGGTTAATTTATATATATACATTCAGATCATTAAATATGTATTCTTAGACACAAATAAATACCATGAGAGGTGTGGAATTAAATATACAAGATATTTAAAAATTAAATTCTTGCACACACACTTCAGCGCAGTTCCTCTTTATTCTTGCTCAGTGTTCTTACGTCAATTAAATAAGCTCAAATGCTCAAAGTTTTTCGGGAACCCACAAAAATATCAGACAATATCTACATGTCTATAGAAAAATAATTTGACTCTCCCTTTTCCGTTGCAAAGATGTAGAAAAATGGGGTTCTCGGGAAGGGGGTCTAGATCCCTCTTGAATTTGATGTACCCCTCAGGGGGTTCATATATAACATGTATAAACACTTTATTGATTAAATGTATGGTAACATTTTCTAGCAATACCCCAGCAAGAAAAATTAGTATTCCATGCCCTTGCCCATTTGAGCATATCATTGGAAAGGGGTGCGTACCTCCTTTGTAATTAACGATAATCTTTAGTATTTGGATGGTATTTTAATCCACCAGGTGGTATCCAAGGAATTAAATATCTAGAACTATTTCACATGGATATATATTAAAGACAAAATAATTTGAAAATCTTAGATTGTAGATGATTATCTAATCAATGTGTTCTGAGTAACTTTAGTCTCCGATTTGTTTTAGTTTGAAACCACCATAGTAATGCTAACTGATGATATTCACCCTCCTTATCCTGGTACAAAGAGCGAGTTTTGTACTTATCAAGCCGTGTTGTGAACTTTCAGGTGAAGAAGAAATCTCGCCCGCAACTTCTCCAATTGGCTTCGTCCGGAAGATATCACCCTACTAGTATCGTCGTTATCCACTCCGTGTGCTAGATAGCGCGCAGGACGGAAGCAATTAACAATCGTGAGTTAAATGGCTCAATCTTTCTTCAACGTCCACTTGGAAGTTTGTCAACATTGTATTGTGAGTTTAATGTTTGATTGTGATTTTGTGACATTCGTAAGACTGATGAGATTGGACTTTGTGTACACGTTTCAACTAATTCTATTTCTAAGTTACCGTAACAGAAATACCCACATCGTTGGTCACGTGGATTAAACGTCAGTCTCGACAATTCTGGTTTGCCGTTGATGGGGAGGTTAAGGTTCTTATATCAGCTGGGCGATTTTTTTCCCCTTCCCACAATCCCTACAATTAAATAGGGGTGCACTTATTCAAATTCAATCTCGTGCATCTATATCCTATTGGCGTGATTATATTCGAGTTAGCCAATAAATAAGAAATGTTTTATCTATTTAATTACAATGACTCAATAATCGGCCTCTTTTTAAATCTCATCTTTCCAAGTGACTGGTAGGTTAATTTCACGTCTATTAAGTCCAGCTTTGACTCTTAACACCAAATTTGGGGTTGATTTAAAGGTGGGATGGAAGTTATCACAAACTAAGGGCCTTTATTTACAGTTTATTTTAGTAAAATAACATTTTATCCAAAACAAATTTAATATTGCTTCATCAGATATTAATAATAATTAATAATTTTAGCACCGCGTCTTACTACCCGTTCGGGTTATACGCTTAAGTACTAATTACACTAATGGATTAGGAATTGGGAAGGTTGAATTTAGAGGAAGTGAACCCGCATTTGCGTGGAGGGAGAGTGGAAAACCATTTAGAAAAAACCACCCCAGTTCACCCGACCGAGATTTGAACCTCGATCCCCCCATCCTCGGCGGTCTAGCTCAACACGACTGGCGCGTTAGCTAGTTACGCCACTGAGGCGAGTTTCATCAGATACGTTAATTTTAATTGTCTGCTAATCTTAATCTGAACAGTTGTTTAAGAGATGTTGTGGGTATCGCGCCATTTGTCCAGATTCTTTTTACTCTTGCGACGAGTCTAGTCGAATTGCATGATAACCACAACAGATTTAAACGGTTTAGTTAATCTTGTTTCTGGGTTAAAAACTACTATTGGGATTGTTCATGGCAGGAAATTAAAAAATATAACACTACTTTTCCACACTTTTATTGAAGAATTGGCCACATACGGAATTAAATCTTGAAATACAATCATTTGAAATAACTTCTTTGCTTGAATTATCTTTACTGGCGAGCCTGTTTGAATTATATTAAATAGTAAGTGATATTTTATAAGAAAGTAAATGGCTGATAGAAAGAGCACATGCATAAAACTGTATTTCAAGGGTTTAAGAAGAATATTACATTTTCAATACGGCTCAATTTGAAATTAGACAATGAACCCAATTAGATTTGGTAGCTCTTCAAAAATAATGTATTCAAAAATTATATATAGACCATATATTATGTATATTTTGCTGTACATAAAAATTAGTTTTTAAAATTAATTATAACTGCGGGTGTATTTACTACATTTAAAATAAACAGTTTGAAATTAGTATAATCAATTAAAACTGTTTCCATTTTGCAGAGCTAACAATATTAGAATAATAACTTTTTTTAGGAACGTACATTTAATTATTAATAGTTAAAATTTAGACTAGCATGCAAAATACTCTGCCATCACTCGATAATATAAATGTGAGGTTAAATTTTAAATTATGTATAAATATAATTTTCATCTGTTAAAATGTTCACCAATTAATTAAATACACAAAGAAATGGACAATACAATCAAAAAGACGAGTTAGACCACAATTGCATTTTTAACACATTAATATAATATTATATATAGTGGTCCTTTAACATCTTGGTTTATATTTCAGTACAACATCCAATAATTCAAGTTATTACTCTATAATGTATTTATTTATTTATTTATGTACAGTCCTTTCAAAAAATATTCACTCTCCTGAAAGGATGAGCCCCCAATAAACTTCAGGGTGCTTCAAACAAATTCAAACTTTGTAAATATGGTTAAAGTACACCGATTGGGGCCTGCCCAATAGTCTTATTAACTCCACAGTCCCCAGTAATAAAACTTCACACTTACATTAAACCCTAGGTGTGATATTTACAAACAACCACGATACATACATTATAGCGTATTACAAAGAGGGAAAGTTTTTCCGAGCGTGTAGTAGGACCTAGCAGTGGAAACAGAATACTCCACTTGTAAACATGTACAAACATGAACTGATATTTTATTTATAACTTTAGTGCGTATTAGGATGCAAAGATTTGGTTTGGTAAACTGTGTTTTGACCAAGGAAAATTAATTACCCACCATTTTATTATTTTACGACAGGAAGAAGAAAATAAAGTTTAAAAAAATGACGACATTAATTGTGTTTGATGAAATATTAATCAATAAAATATTATTGAAATTGATAAAATAAATCAGCTATTAATTTCATTGTAAATATTTATAGACAAAAAACTGAAACTTAATTAAAATTGATTACATTACCAGAAAATGTGTGGAGATGCGTCAAATATATATTAGGTACGTAATTACTGTATGGCACTAGGAAATTGAGAGTTCACTTATGCACTTACAAACGAACTCTATCTATCTCTCTTGAGCTAGTTTTATCCATTCCACCGTCTCACTTCAGGTCCATTCTAATGTTATCCTCCCATCTGCGTTTAGGTCTTCCCATTGGGTTTTAACATTCAGTACCCTAAACAAGGTTATAGATTTTCCCATTCGCGCTGCATATCCTGCCCACCGTAATCTACGAGACTTGGATTATCCCAACAACGTCTTGTGATGAGTACAGGATATGCAATTTTTTTAAATTTAGTCTACCCTTTCCACAGAAAACGTTATTTTATTTTTTACTTTTCTTGTTGTGTTCAAACATATTTATAATCTCAAAACAAATATATTATACAATTCATTTGTTCTATTAAATAATATTTACAAGATGATCACAATATTGAAGATAGGATACAAAGGCACAGGCACTAGTACAAAGAGAAAGTACTCACACACCAAGGACAAGACAAATATCTCTATGGCAGGGCTTGACATTATTTCATTAAGACTCCTTCAACTATATACACATAATGATGTCACTAAAGGCATGGGCTGCATAATATGTTGGTCTTGTTTACTGTATATTGATTGATGAATGGTTTAGGAATAGTATTTCTGGTAATAATAATAATAATAATAATAATAATAATAATAATAATAATAAATAACAGTAATAATATAATTTTATTGGGTTCACTACATTGTCAAATAAAATTTATCATATGTAACATACAAGTCATTATATGCATATAGTTGAAGGAGCCATAGTGAAGTAATTCCAGGCCCTGCCACAGAGATATTTGTGTCCTGTACTAGGCATGCGAGTACTTTCTCTTTTCACTAATGCCTGTGCCTTTGTATACTATCTTAAATATTGTGATCTTCTTGTATGTACGTTTTGTGTTTGTCATCTTAAATATAAACCAGTTATTTTCTCCCTGGAGTTTTCTTCAAATAGTTTATAATTAATTTGGTTCTAAATTGTGTGGGAGGTAGGGGGAAGATTCTCTTTACATTGTTTATTATATAATATTCTCCATTCTTGCTGTAGGTATTAATGTAATAATGGCCACGTTTACAACATTCACTAATTAAGAGAGACAGTCAATATTTACAAATATCACAGAAAGTTGTTGCAGTGCTAGACAGGAATCGAGGATTAGTAGGTTTATAAATCCTTTGCATGCGACTGAGCCCACTTTGGACCAACTTCACATTTTAGCAAACAATATTTGAATTCTTTATGAAAATCCTACACTCTAAGAAAAAAAGCTATATAATAAATAATAAAGATATAATAAATCCATTTTGATCTGTGGCCTTAAGGCAGCCATACTCAAACTATTTTTTTTTCTTGGCCCACATACATATGTTTGCTACATTAAGTGAGCCGCAAAATAGTACACTGAACCTCATAATATAATCATGTAAAAACAACCTGAATGTATCCAAGCGTTTATTTAAAAATTAGTGTGATTTTTGATATTGAAACAAACTTTTGACTATTTTAGATAGATCAGGCTTATAATAATTGCTACATGCTACTCTCAATACTTCATCAAGGTGAGAAAGAATAGTCCTATTTCTATATACGTTCCTCGCATATTTCAGTTTTAAATAAGATGATTCACAAAGATACGTTGATGCGAACAAAGTGAGCAACAGGAGGGCAGATTTTTGTAGTCTTGTATTATTCAGGCACTAGTTTCCAAAACTCAGCATATTACTTTCCCTATCTCTTTTCTTTAAAAATAACTTTCAGATTTGTATCATTTGTAAACTGGATAAATTCGTCGAATAGCTTTGCACAATCGTATCCCAATGCAGCTTGTTGTGTAATAATTGCCGTTTATAAGTGCCAGGAATTTTCTACACACAACAGACAATTAATTCTTAATGTTTCATAAATCCTGAAATCTGCTTTCAAATTCCTTTGATAAGGCAACTAAATAATTTGAAATCATCGTATAGTTTTCTCAAGAAATGTCAATACCATCTTGTTTAGCTTTTGTTACGGTTGGAAAATTATGCAGTATTTCGTTCTGTATGCCCTCGTAATAGATATTTAGTTTCTCTTCAAAAGCAAATAGTTTATTCGCCATCTACAAAATAATTTTATTTTCACCCTGTAAACCATGATTGAGCTCACAAAGTTTTCTCTGATGTCGCACAGAAAAGATAAAATACACCACCATCCATATTTTTCAAGTTCGCTATAAACTTCACTGTTTTGTTGTAAAAACAAAATAATTTTTTGCCGTTAGGAAAAAAAACCTATCCAGAACTTCTCTGCTTAGCTATCGCACCGAGGTATGGAAAAGAACGTCGCTATAGTTTGTGTTAATTTCTTCCAAAATACTTTTAAATTTTCTGTTGTTCAGTTCAGTGCTCGGATATAATTCACTAAACTTATTACGGCTTTCATCGTGACATCTACTTCGGTAATTGAGATGCGTGCTGCTAAGTTTTCTTGGTGAATAATACAGTGAAATGATAAGAGATTTGTTAAATTGTATTTCTTTTTCAATAGATAGACAAATCCCTTTTCAGATCTGTTCATTGAAGAACATCCATCAATGCTTACATAAACAAATTTTTTAATATCATTATCATTGTTTTCCAGAAACGTACTAATAATATCGTGATAATCTGTTACTCTGGTTTGATTCTTCATAGGAAGAAATTAAAAAAAAAATCGTTAATAGAATTCTGTTCAGTACAGTAACTAAAACGGAACATTATGAATTTTCTGAGATATCGATGCTAGAATCTAAAGCAAAGTTAAAATATTTACAATTTTTCAAATCTTCTATGATGCCATCAAAAATATGTTTCGTAATATCTTCGATACGTCTAACGTAGGTAGAATCAGAGAGCTGAATTTTTAATTTTTTAATATTATTTGCATTGCTAAATTTATCAAATAATACATTGGAAGCAGTGATGAAACATTCCTTCACAGTTTCTACGTCAATAAATTGTTTCATATGCTTACCAAGTATGTAACGAAATTTCAAATGAGGCTCTTGTCACCGCTGCATCTTGTGATATTGCCACTGACATAATATTTTGTTGTTGTTGCAATGACTTCTTGAAGAAAGTTAGCTTTTCACATCTTATTAAAGACCCGCGAGAAAAAGTGTCATTAAATGATTTGTGTTTCGTGGTATAATGATGAACAATGTTATATTTTTGTAATATATCACTTTCATGACAAATCAAACCAGTTGCCAAATCGTGTTTATTTGGTACAACAAAATATTCTTTTTCCCAATTGTCTTGGAACATTCTATTTTTGTCAGATATTTTTCGTTTGTATTTTGAAGACACTCCTGCCATTATGGGTGGTTAAATTATAACAAAACAATATGTTACAAAACAGTTACAATTATGCTGTATCCTTTCCGCGTAACTGACACTTGACATAATTATAAGAAACAAAATTGTCATCCATCGACGTTATTTCGGAACTAAACAAACAAACAAACAAACACGTTGGGAATTTGATCACGAGGAAGGCAGAGCGCGCAGACTGGTGGAAGTTGGGAGAAACAACGAGCATACATTGTGACGTCAGGTACAATCAAAGTTGTAGGTGCCCGCTTGTTGACCGACCAATTGTTTCCGCGCATCTCAAGGTTCTAAAACCTAGATTACCAGATGTTCGAAAAAGTACCTAACTGATCAGTGTGAGTCTTTCGGGCTACACATAAAAGCTTGAGGGCCGCATGTGGCCCACGGGCCACAGGTCAAGTATGGCTGCCTTAAAATAACATTTATCTACCCGTTCATTGAACTATTTCGCTACTTTCGCTGACGAAAGACGATTAATTTAATGTGTTCAATTGTTTTGAAACCACGTCTTTTTCATAAAAGTTTTAATTGTTCAAAATTATGTGCAAACAAACGTGAAATTTTTATAAGAAATGTAAGAAATATACTTTTTTTTTTGGTCGATGAACAATAATATAGATTCAAACTCGCAAAGCCTACATTTTAATCGTCTTTCATTTCCTTTCAGCTGATAAATTGGTTTATTTCCCATCTTTTATCCATGATTTTATACCCTTGGATGTCTTAACTACTCTATAAACATGAAAGAAAAACATTTATTACTGTTGATATATTTGGAGATTGGACAGTAAAAGGGGAGGGGGTGTAAAAATGGGGCTAATTGCCCCTTAACATGGGTTATATAGTCCATAGCTATATTTGTCAGTTCTTATGTCACATACACATGGACGAAGTTTTTGTACTTAATTCATAAGATAAACTTGTGCTGAAATCATGATGATAGCTATCATGAAACAGCCCCACGAACGTCATTATTTTCATCCTTGTTTTGAGATTAGTTGATGCAACTGTGCCAGGCTAGCAGGAATTAGCCTACACATACATATAAATGATGGAATTTGACTCAGTGAAACCCACTTGGTGTTTACGTCCAGCGGCCGACCTTCGTTCTGCGTGGCTGGTTCTTTCCTTAATACCATCAACAATCCCGACCTACAGCTCAGCGCTTCAGCTCGGCGTGGTCACGCCATCCCCTCCACTCCAGTTCAAACCATTTGCATGGGTTGTTCGATTTTATTGGTCGTGTCCCCCACCTCCTTTTCTCCAAGTCTTGTGCTAGTTTTGAAACGTATAAAACGATTCGCCCGTTAATAATAAAAACAATACGTAATATCCCTCTTCTAAGCTGGTGTCTTTACTAATCCCGAGGACGACCCGCACAACTCTACTTCGAGTCAGCACTGGACTTGAAAATGGTGGACGGAATCATCGACCAACCCGTGCGAAGATAGCCCTCGCCACCCAGAGGGTCAAGAGTACCACCTTGTATCGTATAATCTCAACTCAAAGCTTGTTTATTTAGGACTTTGTGTTCAGATTATATTTTTGTCCAGATTGGACTGTTAATCAGAATAGTCGCTTAACAACTTCCCGTTTTCTAGTGTTCTAGATATGTTTGATAATCAGGTCCACGCTTAGTTAAGCTTACGATCCTAAATGTTGTATCCCTCAGCTCATGCCCTGATCATATGAGTCGCTTATCGACAGCTTATTTGTGGTATGATTAAGTTGGATAATTAATTAGTACAGAGCTTAGTCTTGCTCTGATCAAAATTGTCTTATTATTGAGCCTCAGCTATTCAGTTGAATCAAACGTATTTAGTGCTTATTTAATATAATACTGATCTGTACGAGGTCAGCTAGGTATTGTGATGCTTTGTTAAAGTATGTGTCACTATACTATACCTCTTAATGAAACTCGGGGATGCCCGGACCTAGTTGCTAGGGAATAGTTCTGAACTGATCATGACCTAATTAGGTCTGATTGGTTATGTTTAAATAAGCTATCTTTATTCTAGTGTAGCTTACTTTGATAGTTTAGCATAGGCTGTTTTTAGCTGACTCGCCTCACTCTTATTTAGCTTGTATGCATATTAAAGTAAATGTAGGCGGCATCCTTAAAATGTCCCCGGAGCATTCAGCTCCAATTTGCAGGGTATATCTGTTTCTGAGGTTTTTGCCTATCTTGCTATAGTTTCTTCTACTATCTCTGGGATGCCCTATTGGGTTACTACCCAGCCATGTTCATACAAACACATTAAGCAGACTTAGCCTTGGTCTCGGCGTTCGCAAGTTGGACTCACGAGTGAACAGAGTATGAAAACTCAGTAAATCGACTAGCAGTGGTGTAGCTAGACTCTAATGGTTTATCCTATGGTTTGATGTAATTTATTAAAGAGTCCTTAGCCCTTCTTGGTAATAGGTCACTTAGAGAGGGAAGCCCTAAGCACCTTGTTGCTTGTTGTATCTTGCCGCACCTTACGTGCTCCGTTATACTCTCTGAAATAACTCCTTCATAACAGTCACTCTTGTCGCTAATGCTGCTACTGTAGTTTCTCTTAGCTTGAAGAGAAGACCTTAAGTCGCCTAGTTAAAAGAGTAGGCTAGTTCTCTGAGGAGTTACATGTTGAGTATTGACTTCTCTTGAAATGAGTTAGCTCACTGGGCCTATTTGCTGTCCTACTAAATAGAAACCTCGTTTGATAGTCTATTGCTGACAATGTATTAATGTTATTATATGCCAAGAACACATGATTTGTATTACTGTATCTCTAACTTTCCACCAGTATAGCAATCAGTTCATAGTGACTGCCTTGACAACCATAAAAAATAAAAAAAATATTTAAGGAAATTATTTGTGAGTGCATAAATTAAAATTTTAATGTATATTTTAAAACAATCCGGCATGTATGACACATTTCGTTACAACCACTGCTCTTAAACTAATTTATAAACAAAGATGTTTCTTTTTATCTCTAATTGAAAGACAAGGGTCTCTGTTTGGTTTGAAGAAAACTTGTCATCACCGACAACTATTATCAAATTACGCACAAGTTTTACTGAATTAAGTACGAAAACATCGTTTATGTGAATGGCGCTTTACAAAGTATGCATTTTATAAATTGTTTATCGACAGCAAATAAAAACTAAAGCACATGTTCTAAATACTGGTACATTATAATATTATAATTGGTTTTAAATTTTTAACATATTCCTGAAGACAAGCCCCGATTCCACTAATAGTCAAATGGGTCATTCATTTGCTTACAACTCATTTATTTAGAGGGCTCTTTTATTCTAATTGAAATACTAGAATGTTTGTATATACTTTTTAATATTTTTACTGTAAATTAAATAAATTACTTGACTCAGACTAATATTAAGTTAATCTTGTGTATTAACATTAATATAAATACAGCCTTGTTGAAAACCCTTGTAGATTATACCTAAAATTGTTTTATACACTTGTTTATCTAAATTTATCATTACATTCAAAGGTTTATTTATTCATTAATATGAGTAGCAAGGACAGTAATTATTATAATAAGTGGAAACAATATATTACATTCTACAGTAATCATTGCTTTTGTCTCTTACTTTTGTGCATTTATCGGGCATAGTTTTAAAATAAATATATTACTTAAACGTTTAAAATGAAATAATACAAAGAAATGAACTCTAAATACACCGACAGAAAAGAAACTAAGTCCTAAGAGTTATTTAAATTGATGTCGGTGAAAATCACACATTAAATAAGTTATTTATGCTTTGAATAATTTTATATAAAATAAATTACGTTAATATAAATTGTGCAAATACACTCAAGACCATTTTAAAAATGTATTGTAAAGAAAATAATTGATATCATTCCAAATTTGTTAGCAAAATTATTCAATCAACCAATCAAACTTGTATTGTCCAATTATTTTTTGAACGTTTCAGTAAAATTTTATTCGATAACCAAAGTAAATGTGTGTTCAGTTCTTAATATTGTATTAGCTAATTTAAATTAATTTTACTAAGATATATTTATACATAACAAGCACAGAGTTGAAATTATTTAATAAACAAGCTTACGGTACTTAATTAGTTGATAAATCAGTAAACAAAATTAGTTATATATGTATTTAAAAATAAATTTCAAACTAACTTAGTTAATCAAAACATAACTAACATATTTAACAAGTAGATCCAATAAATGTAGCCTAAAACACGAAATTTGAAAATAAAACTTATGCAATTTTTATTTTCCTATATTTCTCAAAATAAGTTTATTTGAAGTGCACGACACGAGGGTTTCCAAATCAGCCTTCTAGAATAGATTAAAGCTTTGGACCATAATAATTTTGATTAGAGTTAGTTGAGCTTCTAAGCATGTATTATTACTCTTTTGGCAATCTCTCACAATTATTTGTGGCAGCACTTGTCTGATTCGCTCACTAATTCTTCTGCTTGAAACATTATTTCATTTAATCCAATCATTAATAAAGAATTACATTGACTCACAAATTGGGAATATAGCGTCGAATAACGAGTTTTCAACCACTATTATTTTGGTTAAAGATATACTTAAATAAATTAAGACATCAACTTTTAGGGTCTTACCCAATATTTTGAAGAAAAAAAGCTGTTTAATCCTACCTTCAAGTAATAGAATGTATATCACACACTTGCTTTAGAAGATATTTCAAACGTTCACACAGATAAGTAATGGAGGGACGTATTTTGAGTAACGTCACGGGGTTGGAAGAAATTACCAATTTATGGTGCAGATTTAAACTTTATTCGTTAGGAATATGGGAAATAGATTGATTATTTCAATATCAGATTTGTCTCCCGTACAGTCCGATTTTCAAAGGAAGTTCCTTTTGGAAAATACAAACATATTTCATTACGGTCAAAATTGAGAACATTTTGTTATTTTATTTGTATTGATAATATCTATCAAAAGTGACAACCGCAACATAACATGACTTGACGTATAAATACATGAAAGTAGATCTAGTAACCATTACAGCTGTCAGATAAGGTTATTCCTATAAAGTTTGGACTATGCCAGCCTCGCTCGTCGCTACAAGTACAGTCTAGTCAAGAAGTGTAATACCCGGTAACACTGATATTACCACCAATGAAATATGATAGAAACTAATACTAGGAAGTTTTTCATTTTCAAGGAATTAAATATTCACTTATAGCGTCAGATTTGTTGACAAATTAGAAGTAAATATTGATTATATAAAACTAAATTGATAATTTTACATGCCTATTAAATTTATATAAGATATAATGGCCAGAACTAAAATTTGTAAGCCATAACAGTTTTAACCAGATAAAATTATTCAAAATGTTTGCGGTTAAGTTGTTAAATTTTTGTTTTGTTTTAACAAATACACAATATTTTTAGAAACACACACATATTTTTCTAAGAGATTTACATCGTGTTGGGGGGGGGGGGGGGGGCTTGGTATATTTTGACACCCCCAAATATGAATTATGTTAAGTTGTATCGATTCCTCCAATGACGCTACTCACAGAAAACAACAGTTAATAATGAAAAATGTGCGTCCATTATAAAATGTGATGTGAAAATACACAAAACTACATTATTATATTTTTACTAATATCACAAATGTCTTCCTCTTTTTTTAAAGAATATATATATCTATTTAAAAACATTACTAAAGTTGTGTTGAAGTTTTTATATACTTCAAATGAAATAAACTAAATATATTCTATTATTTTATATTGATTTAACATGATTATACAATTTAACTAAACAATAAAATTACTAATTATTCTAACAAAACAACAAATAAGTATATATCAAATGTCTAGCATTTAAAGTGTTTTTTTTATGTAATATGACCATATCTATGACTAGCAAACGCATTATATATTATCATTTATTAATTATTATTTCGACTTGATTCCCTTGGTTACAACATTACTTTATAACTCTGAAAAACCTATATTTATATATATATATTAGGACAAAGTTCACAAAAAACAATAGTCTTGTAACTTAAACATATTGTTCCAATACATTGCAAATTTCAAATTATTTACAATATCGCAAATAATGTGTTATTAATACTGTACAAATTATCTGGCAAAATATTTTTGGAACTAGTATATTATACATTTAGGGTCAATTCCAACTTGACATACATTTTTCGGAAAAATGTGTATATATACATTTCTTTGTTGACATTTGAAATTTTTCAAGACTAACACTAAGAGGTTTAGGTAGTTTATCTAACGTATGCTCGTGTATAGTTAAAAAAACCATAAACAAGCATGCATACATACATACATACATACATACATACCATAGCATTGCATATATACATACATACAATAACATACCATACCATACGCATACATTACAAACATTACATACATTACATTCATTCATTCATTATAATCAATACATTCATTACATTCATTCATTACAATACAATACATTCATTACAATACAATATATACATTACAATACAATACAATACATACATACGATACATTCATTACATGCAATACATTCATTACTTACAATACATTCATTACAATACAATACATATAATACAATACAATACATTACAATTTAATACATACATACATACGTACATTCATGCATACATACATACATACATACATACATACATGCGTGCATGCATACATACATACATACATACATACATACATGCGTGCATGCATGCATGCATACATACATAGCTCCGTACTTAATCCATTCTCACTAACTTCCTCCGCACTTCCCTATCCTTGTATACACCCTTTGTTTCAACAACATCGGTGTATGGGTGTGTCTATGTATGTATACTTGTTTATTTTTTTGATTATACATGTGAAGAAAACTGTTGATACAAATAATAATTACTCTGGCGGGATTAGTTAGTTTTAGAAATTACAAAGCAGTTCCAAATTATCAATAAAATACTGTCTTAGAAAATTTAAAGTCATTATATCATTTACACAGGTACAATAAATCTAATTCAAAAGTTTCAAGTGGTTTTAATTAGAAGAGCTATATTTTTATGTTGGATTTAAAGTTGTCTCTATGTTCTCAAACTATTTCCTTTGAAATGTCCTTATAACATATTACTGTCCACTCGCCTGGGAGATAAGATTTTCACAATTTGTCAAAATAATTTAACAATAATGAATAGTTAATGTCCTTTATTTTAGTAAATTTATTGAAAAATACGGATTAAGTGCAAGTTTAGGACAAAACCAAGTATTTTTCATAGATAAAGAGAGTCCCACGAATAAATTAAATTATAAGTAATCTTTTATAATGTAAATAAGCTAATTACAATTTATCGTCAGAGTAGCTCATAAAACTTTGATCCTGAAAACACATCAATTCTACCACCAAAAATACATAGATTGAGAAAAGAAAATCTTAACCTCCAAGCCCGGGGACAATAATTTCATATCATTAGGGACGGATTTCCTACTCTCTATATGTATTGTGGGAAGAAGGAGAACATATCTGCACGAGGAAATGTTTTATAACATCTCAAGATGTATTTTTAGTGTCCATTACATTTGGCTAGAAAGAAGAGAGCATATCTGCATAATGAGATGTTTTAAAACATCTCAAAAAGTATTTATAGCGTTCCTCACAGTTGGATGGGAGCAGGAGAACATATTTGTATGAGGAGGTGTTTTAAATATCTCAAGATGTATTTCCTGTGTTCCCAGTGATTAGCTAGGAGCAGGAGAACATATCTGCATGAGGAGGTGTTGTAGGGTACTACCGTCATCACTTGGGGGCGGCAAGAAAGGCAGTGGGGGTGGGGGAGGAGGAACAGCTGCGACTCAGCCCTCTAGAAGGTTCGGCAAGCAGGCAAGCCTCGAACGACGCCTTGGGGGGCGGCACCTCCAGGTTCTCGTCTCCGGGGCTTCGGCCAGGCGCCCCTTGTATTGGGCCTCCTGATGGCGTGGGACAGCGTCGTTCACACGGCGCCACCCCCCCGCTCAGAGTTTGAAGGGGAATGCGGTACAACCTGAACGGCCTGGTCTCAGGAGAACCTGAAATACGGCCATGAGCAGAATTACCATAATGCTGGTTTCCTCATAACCTGAACTGAACGTGCTTGTCCTCTCTTAACCTGAACTAACCATGCTTGTCCCCGTGGTGGTGTTCGCTATGAGGAGAAGAGGGGGGTGAGATGCTCTGATCTCGGTCTACTTGGAGTCTCTCGGACTTGCTCTGGAAGAACTCGGGGGCCGTGGTCGCGAAGAAGATGTCATTCTGGGGGCAGAGAGAGAGAGGTTTTATATAAAGGACAACTCCCCTGATTAGTCATTTCTCAAATTTGGATGAAAAACTAGGACAGAAACACACAACGTTATGCAGAGAATTAGATAAAGCCCATAGAAAAGCAGTAATACGATGGGGGTGAAAACATTTACCCACTCAATCAAATAAAGCTAATTTTATTTTAAGAACTCTGCCCGGCTTGCTTCGAAAGATTCTTCTTGGGAATGTTCCACTTTATCAGGAATACAGGGCTGTGGCGTGTTGGATGATCGTAATGTCAACACAATGTCAGCAGCTTAAGGCCTTCATATGCTTATAACTATAGGATGTACTTTAAAACTTGAAATTAGTTCACAATAAATAAACATTCAAAGGGGGATGTAAGGGCAAGTCCTATAAATTATCCAGGAAATTGTACAGAAAAAGGATATGTTTTTTTAAAAAAAACACATACCATAAAAGTTTTCTTGGGCAAACTAGAAAGATAGCAGAAAACTGAATTTTTTGCCTAGTTTCTGTAGTTGACTGTTCAAACTTTATTGTTTAGTTTGAACAGGCAGCTAAGAATCTAAATGCCTTCAAGAATGAAGAAACAACATTTTAAAAAGAGTTTTAATAGGCAGGTTAAGAATCTAAATGCCCCCAAGGATGAAGAAACAACATTTTAAAAAGAGTTTGAACAGGCAAACGCAAGTATCCAGGCAACAATGATCAACCTCCAAGCCTCTCTTTCAAATGTCAACTTTGGTCTTCATGTTTCTGGGGTGACCTGGTGGTCTAGAGGTAAGGTGTCAGACTTCTGTGCTGGGGGTCCAGGGTTCAATCCTCTGTCCCGGCACAGATATATCTGATTGCCAAACCCTTCCTTCACCTCTGACAAGACGTGTATTAATCAAAACTTAGAATGTGTGGAATGCCAAGCCTCCACCATGGTTCGGATCTCACGCTAAACTGTAGGTCCTCCATTTCATCTCACAATCACCCTACCATTACACATTAACGGCAGTGCGTACAACCCGAATGGGTAGTAAGGAGCTGTGCTAATAATAATAATAATAATAATAATAATAATAATAATAATAATAATAATAATAATAATACATGTTTCTGGTAAGTGTATCCTTCTTGTAATGTTTATTGAGACCAAAGGTCTGTCACGGTTTCCTCTAATTGAGAGTTATAACCAAGCCATCTGTACCTTGGAGCAGATGAGGGTGAGTTTGGGCATGATCATGTTCTGGACCAAGTTCCCGTTGATGATGAGCCGGATCTCCATAGAGTCCGTGGTGAAGGCGAAGATATAAGGGAAGGCACACACTGAACAAAACAGAACGCAACATTAGAATATGTTTGCCACGCATGTTATAATAGTCAAGAAAAGCCTTTCGATGGGCACCCATTTATAAAGGCTAAAGAGGCTTCTATGCTGAAAGCCCCACTGTTGGGTTCCAATTTATAATATCCTACGAAGCCCCTCGTCGGGTAGCCAACTATAAAACTCTTCCTCTACCACCTGCGACGATGTAATTCCCCTCAGTTGGGCGACAATTACAGAAATCTACATAGAGATGACTTATAATCTTGATCTATCCCCGGCTAGCTCAGCTTCTTTTATCGACGCGATTATCATACAAGGAAATTCCCATTCATACAATAAATATACGTTGATCACTTTTATATTAATTTATTGTTAGAATATTCCTATATATGTATTACTGTAATAATTAACAATATCAGCTTGTACAATCGACCCGTCTCCACGCCAGTCACCGTACACTATATCATACAATTAAATATGTGGCGACAAGCAACACACGTCTTGTTGCCACCCCGATCACTGTGGGTCTCTTTCTCGTGTAACAGTGAGAGTTCGTTTCTGCCAAGAGTCTTTTTCAAATTCTGATGACATCGTTGAATGCACCAGAATGGACTGACAATGTCGACCTATCACATAAGAGTAGTTTGAAACCTGGCTTTCTGGTTGGCTGGACAATGCAACCGCTCTATACTAAGAAAAAGGTGTATTTTTCTTAGAACGAAAACTCTGTGCTAGATCAGCTCTTTCCGTTTTGGTTTCATCAGCCAACGCATCCAGTAAGCACATTTAAAATAAAATAAATGTACTGATTTCCAAACTGCCTGAAGGACTTAAATATTCTAAAATGCAAATGAATAACTAAAAATAATATTACAAAATAAAGAGAATTCCCGAATTTAAATATAAAATGGAAATAAAAATATATAAAAACTGCAGTCTCATCCTACCTTTCGAAACAACAATTTGGGACATTACAATGTAAATAGCCGTGCGGGGGCAGATTAAACTCACCGATAGCAGAAGGTACAGAGTTCCAGTGAAAGTCAAATTCGGTCCTGACGTTCTCTTCAGATATTTTTTGGAAATGGCAGGTGTCTGTAAAGAAATCAACCACAAAGGATTTTCTTGTGATTAATTTAACAAATAAACCAACTCTATTTAAGCATCAGCATTCAATGTACACTTTATAAAACCAGAGTTAACATTAACAAATAGTTTACAAACAAACGCAAGTCACAGTCCAACACGGATAATGGATTCTCTCGCTCTCCACCGTGTCCAGCCCCAGACTCACGGTTGTAGCACAGCAACAGCTCCGGTTCCTCGTCCTCATACAGGTCAATGGCCGCCACGAGATGCGATCTACTTCCCTCCACCAAGTGAAGTCTAGACACCTCCCCTGACCTTTCGTTGACCAGGTCGAACTGGTGACGGTACCCCACACATATGTAACTACTGTCCACTCCTCCACCAGATCCTCCCAGACTAGAGTCCACCAGGGTGAGCAGGGTGGGTGATTCGGACACCTGGATCTCCTGACAACAAAATTATACAGTCAATACCACACAGATATAACTTGAGGCCAGCCCAAGCATACTGTACACTTCAGATAGTATATTTTTAAAAAGTGATTTAAATTATCTAATAAAAGAGAATATATTAATAAGAGTGTATTGAAAGTAAATGCATCAACATTCACCTAAATCAAGGAGTTAAGCCCCACGCTGTGTAAATTAACACCTTCAGTTTAGGCATTGACGCCGTCCTTTGTAAGAGTTGAGTCTTAACTCTCGAACTCGTTGATGCATAATGAATAGGTGAATGCAAGAGTGGCTCAAGTTACCCGGATGTATTGAAAGCCGTCCACTGTGTCTGTGTCACTGGCCGGGCACCACGCTGTCCATGCAGCCGAGTGTCGCCACTGCATCACTAGCAGCTTCTTGCCAAGAGCCACCACCTGAGAACATATCAACACACGACTTACCAACTAGTTTACCAATGAACAAAAAGACTTGTCATTATAATCATCATCATCATTAAGTATTTCCAGCCTGTGGCTTGGTTAGTTTAGTAAAACGCTTCCTCCTTTAATTGCTTCCATTCTTCTCCTCTCATTTGCACACGTGTTGTTATCTGCTCCCCCATATCTTTATTGCTCACTCTTGCAGCCTTTTCCCTACAAACTTCATCTCCATCATTCTCCTTAGCATTCTTTATTTTTCATCCTCATTGCATCCATACTATGTTAGTCTTACTTCCTCTACCATCTCATTTACTCCAACATCCTCATCACATGCCCATACCATCTCAGTATTTCTTCCTCTACTATCTCATGTACCCCCACTCTTCCCGGATAACCTCATTCCTAATTTTGTTTCTCCTAGTGACAGCTAACACGCTCTTCACAAACTTCATTCCCATGGCCTCCACTTTCCTAGTCTCTCTGTAACGACAACCACAATCTCGAGTTGGTTACAAATTACGTAAACATACAATACAAATGGCAAAATGGGGATTTCACAAATTCTAATATAAATACACAACATATACGAAGTTTTGAAGTATTTTATTCAACAAACAAAAATAAATTATTTTAATATTTACAACAGACGTGTTGGTGACTTGAAAGCAATATTTTAAAACTGGACTGAGAGGAAGGACTTCATGAACAGTCAGGTCTATGCAAATATTCAAAACAAAATAACGAAACTACCTTATGAGTTCAATCAGAACCAGAGGAGTTCTGGTACAAAACAAAGTCCCGCTTTCGACTCCGATTACTCTTAGTTATTAATCCTCACAGTTTAATGTGAACGGGCAAATAACACACGTAAACGTGCGACACTATAACTAATATAAAAATGGGGAAGCCCAAAACTTATTATTCAAGAAAGAAGCTCTAAACATATATTATGAACTATAATTAGCAAACTATTTAATGGGAGAAGCCCGAAAACCATTATTTACAAGAGGACTTCAAAGCATTTAATATCAACAATAATTTACCTACAACTTTTAAAGGGTGAAGCCCAAACTTTAATGATTTAATTCAAATTCCTAACATCTGAAAGTTAAATGGAAATATCTGCTGTATGAATATTAATAAGGCCAAAACAAAGTCGACTTCACAATAACGATAATTTTAACAACCGGCGAAGAGAGTTTAATCGGGATAAGCCCAAAATCCGATGCTTACATGACGATGACGATGTGTGAAGATTCCAGTCCAGTACTGTCACCAAGGATGAACTTTTGGCGAACCTAAGGGTTGTTGACGTTCTATTTCAGTAGGTATACATACTCTAAGGGACCAGAAATAGTAAAAAGGAAGCGCACCAATCACCACACCGGACGTCTTGATATATATACACTCGGGCTCCCACGCTACAAAACACGCGATCCAATAGGGAGCGACGTTACAAAGTTTGTTTATGGGCTCAGCCACGTACCACGCTACCTGTACTAATCTTCTTGTTGGCGTTAGCTCTTCAGACTTGAAGGTCGGTAAACCAGACAACCGCCTAGTTCCAAGGGAGGCCGCATAGTGACCCAACCCGAGCGCCCGACACTAGGTCTCGGAACTAATCACGTCCATGCTGCGCGCGACCAGTCCAATGGTATCGGAGAAGTCGCTTCCGATCCACCACTACGGAGACCTTGCACAGTTCCAGTCAAAGAGGTTCTGCCAGAGATCTCCGTGAGGTCTGTAAGATGGGCTTCAATAGCACGCGCTACCAGGATCGCAGACACGATAGCTGGTGGTGCGACAGTCCGGCGAGATGGCTGGATTGGAAGAACACCAGGGTTCTGATCAAGGTGTCCAAAGCAAGAAGTTGGAGCGAGAACAACGCTTCATTTCTCACATCCAATGTTCATGTTTCTGCTGCATTTGTGACAATTGGCACAAAGTACGCCCTTTACAACACTTCAAGGGCACTCATCTTCTCCAAAGCAGATTTCTTACACACCTATAGAATAACTCTCCCTGTTGTCCTATTCTCATGACATCCTCCCTACTTCTACCTTTATCCTCAATCACGCTTTGAAGATACTTTACACTTGTAACTAATTTTAAATCTACTTTGTCCAGCTGTTGAATTTTCTAGGCCTTATCCTCTTCCTTGCCATTATCATCACTTCACACTTTTCCATGCTAAATTTAATTCCACACTCTTTCACTTTCTCATTCCATTCCTGAAGCTGTTCCTGTACTTCTTCTTCCTTGCCCCTCCTCCCCCCTCATACCATCAAGTCATCAGCAAACAGAAGCACTAATAAAGTCACAAATAACAGAAAAGGGAATCATAACAAGATGGACACATAATGCAATGTAAAATGGACTTGGACTCAACTGCTTGAGAGACTCGACCATATCGAGCTCGTTGTGTGAGTCTATGTCTGTGCTGTGTTTTGTGACCCATTGTTTACTCTTCTCTCTACTTGTCTGGATGTTTGTGAAATGCATATTCAGAGGAGAGAAAGTAAGAGGTAAGAGCCAACAAAGAGGGTAGCGGAATGTTGTGGAGGTGGTTGTCAAGGGAGCGGTGACAGGAGACGTAGATAAAGAATGTACATAATGGCATCTTCCTGTAGGGCTGGTCAAACACGAATGTTATTTTGCAAGAATGTATTAAGTCCATCTTAGCGCAGGGTTGTACTTGCGCGCATGTGTTCACTCGTGCACTAGCCCCCGTGTCTATCTTCCCTGCTCATACATTCACAAGGACAGGATATGAGCAGTTATTCAAATGAGCATATGTTGGGACCAGGGTGCACTGGGCTTGTGGTCGGTCTCCTGGATCACTCAGCCACGTTACTGACACCATGTACTTACCATCCTGAGGTGAGAACCTCCTGGTCTGCTGATGACGTACATCTGACAGCCTCTGGTTCTCTCCAGCCTGTGCTCCTTCAAGTCAGCCCTGCCCCTGGCGGTAGTCTCACCGCTCAACTCTCCATCAAAGTCTGACAGCCTGAACACGTGGATCTTGCTATCGCGGCCTGAATCAAATATATAAAGAATAGCACCTCATGCAGTACACTACCATATAGAGAATAGCACCTCAGGCATTACACTACCATATAGAGAATAGCACCACAGGCAGTACACTACTATATAAAGAATAGCAACCCATGCAGTGCACTACCCTATAGAGGATAGCACCCCAGGCAGTACACTACCTTATAGAGGATAGCACCACAGGCAGTACACTACCATATAGAGAATAGCACCACAGGCAGTACACTACTATATAAAGAATAGCACCCCATGCAGTACACTACCATATACAGAATAGTACCCCAGGAAGTACACTAACCATATACAGAATAGCCCCTCAGGCAGTACACTACTATATAAAGAATATCCCCCAGACAGTACACTACTATATACAGAATAGTACCTCAGGCAGTACACTACCATATACAGAATAGCCCCTCAGGCAGTACACTACCATATACAGAATAGTACCCCAGGCAGTACACTACTATATAGAGAATATCCCCCAGACAGTACACTACTATATACAGAATAGTACCCCAGGCAGTACACTACTATATACAGAATAGTACCCCAGGCAGTACACTACCATATACAGAATAGTACCCCAGGCAGTGCACTACTATATACAGAATAGTACCCCAGGCAGTACACTACCATATACAGAATAGCCCCTCAGGCAGTACACTACTATATAGAGAATATCCCCCAGACAGTACACTACTATATATAGAATAGCCCCCCAGGCAGTACACTACCATATAGAAAATAGCACCCCAGGCAGTACACTACTATATACAGAATAGTACCCCAGGCAGTACACTACCATATACAGAATAGTACCCCAGGCAGTACACTACTATATACAGAATAGTACCCCAGGCAGTACACTACCATATAGAGAATAGCCCCTCAGGCAGTACACTACTATATAGAGAATATCCCCCAGACAGTACACTACTATATATAGAATAGCCCCCCAGGCAGTACACTACTATATAGAGAATAGCGCCCCAGGTCCACTCCCTACTTGTGACCTGCGCACTGGGGTGAGTGTGTTCGTATCCCAAGGAGTTGACAAGTTCATGAATTATTCACACGACAGCCCGCGGTGTGAAGTGGTTCAGAAACAGTCTCAACAGTTTCTACCCTTGTTCTAGTAGAGAGGAGCTATTGTGGTACCAGGGGTAAACAAACCAGACCTTTGTCCACCCGGAAGAGCAGTATCCCGTGAGCTTCCACCACGTGGAGTTGTTTGACCGCCACGGTCTTGTCGAATATCAGTCGGTGAGAGGAGCTCTCTGTGACAACAAGCAGAACAACGTGTCAGATTTGTCACATCAATGTACCAGAGTTGTCACTTGGATCCAGACCATTTTAACACTCGGTGAATAGAAATGGTCAAGTTAAAACGTAATTAGCTTTGACCTTGCAAGGAATCGATCCTAAGAATCTAATTTCAGAAGTCAAATGGGCCCTCATGTCAGACAGTAACAATATATGGGCCCCATTAAGACCATACGAGGGACTTTCAAGCCTTGTAAAGGTTCCTACCAGGACTGTAGAAGAAACTTGCAAGCTCTGTGTATGCTCCGACCAGGACTGTATAAGTGGCTTGCAAGACCTGTATAGGCTCTTATCAGGATTGTAGAAGGGGCTTGCAGGTCCTGTATAGGCTCCTACCAGGCATGTATAAGGGATCTGCAAGCTCTGTATATGCTCCAACCAGGACTGTATAAGGGGCTTGCAAGACCTGTATAGACTCCTACCAGGATTGTATAAATGGCTTGCAAGACCTGTATAGGCTCCTAAAAGGACTGTATAAGGGATCTGCAAGCTCTGTATATGCTCCAACCAGGACTGTGTAAGGGGCTTGCAAGCTCTGTATATGCTCTCACTAGGACTGTTTAAGGGGATTGCAAGACCTGTATAGGCTCCCACTAGGACTGTATAAGTGGCTTGCAGGCCCTGTATAGGCTCCCACCAGGACTGTAGGAAGGGCTTGCAAGCCCTCCGGGAGGCTATGTTTACCTTCCACCAGGAAGACCCCATCCTCCGTGGCTACGAGCAGTCGGGAGTCCCCCCAAGAATCCCCGCACACGATCTCGTGACTGAAGTCCGGGTAGAAGCAGTGTGGCTCCCAGGGGGCCCTCTTGAACAGACCCGTGGTGGCCAGACTCGTGGGGGCATCGCCCTTCACTATAGTGTCCAGCTTGAGGGCCTGTCCTGGGGACAGATGAGAGTACAGGTCACTTGCCTCACTACTGTCACTACACCAGATATAACTGTTTCACTACTGTCACTATACCAGAGATCACTGTTTCACTACTGTCACTAGATCAGAGATTAGTCTCACTACTGTCACTATACCAGGGATTACTGTCTCACTACTATCACTATATCAGAGAGCACTGTCTCACTAATGTCACTATACCAGAGATCACTATCTCACAACTGTCACTACATCAGATATCACTGTCTCACTACTGTCACTATACCAGAGATCACTGTCTCACTACTGTCACTACATCAAAGATCACTGTCTCACTACTGTCACTACATCAAGGATCACTGTTTCACTACTGTAACTATACCAGATATCACTGTTTAACTACTGTCACTATACCAGATATCATTGTCTCACTACTGTCACTATACCAGAGATCACTGTTTAACTACTGTCACTATACCAGAGATCACTGTCTCACTACTGTCACTATACCAGATATCATTGTCTCACTACTGTCACTATACCAGATATCATTGTCTCACTACTGTCACTATACCAGAGATCACTGTTTAACTACTGTCACTATACCAGAGATCACTGTCTCACTACTGTCACTATACCAGATATCATTGTCTCACTACTGTCACTACACCATATATAACTGTTTCACTACTGTCACTATACCAGAGATCACTGTTTCACTACTGTCACTAGATCAGAGATTAGTTTCACTACTGTCACTATACCAGGGATTACTGTCTCACTACTGTCACTATACCAGATATCATTGTCTCACTACTGTCACTATACCAGAGATCACTGTTTAACTACTGTCACTATACCAGATATCATTGTCTCACTACTGTCACTATACCAGAGATCACTGTTTAACTACTGTCACTATACCAGATATCATTGTCTCACTACTGTCACTATACCAGAGATCACTGTCTCACTACTGTCACTATACCAGAGATCACTGTCTCACTACTGTCACTATTCTAGATATCACTGTTTCATTACTGCCTGTGCTCACCTATCCGCACGAACTCCACCTGACGGGCCTCCTCCTTCCTCCGGGAACTCCGGGGTGGATCCGGGAGCACGTCACTGAACGCTCGTCGGTTCAACATCGCCTGTGAAAACAGGAGGTGATATAGAGGAGTGTTGACTCTTCTAGGGGGTGATATAGAGGAGTGTTGACTCTTCTAGGGGTGATATAGAGGAGTGTCGACTCTCCTCCAGGAGGTGATATAGAGGAGTGTCGACTCTCCTCCAGGAGGTGATATAGAGGAGCGTCGACTCTCCTCAAGGAGGCGATATAGAGGAGTGTTGACTTCTCTAGGAGGTGATATAAAGGAGTGTTGACTCCTCCAGGGGGTGATATAGAGGAGTGTTGACTCTTCTAGGGGTGATATAGAGGAGTGTTGACTCTCCTCCAGGAGGTGATATCACTCACCCCTCGCCCCTCGTTCATCTGTTCCCCGTACAAGTCCTTGATGAGCATATCCAGGGTCCGCTCTCTCTTCTGGGCGAAGGTCGGTGTGTTGAAGGCAGCCTTCTCTCCGTTGATAACTGGGACAAACAACACACCTTCACTGCAGGGAGATATCCTCTTAGCTGCAGGGAGATACACTTAGATGCAGGGAATACTCTTAACTGCAGTGAGATATTCTTAACTGCAGGGATGTAATCTCTCAACTGCATGGATATAATCTTATCTGCAGGGAGATAATTTAACTGCATAGAGATAATCTTAACTGCAGGGAGATATGCTTATTTGCAGAGAGATGCTCTTAATTGCAGGTAGAAATTCTCTTAACTGCAGAGAGATACACTTAACTGCAGGGAGATGTTCTCTTAACTACAGGGAGATAAACTTATCTGTAGGTAGATATGCTCATAATTGCAGGGAGATGCTCTTTTTGCAGGGATATACTCTTAACTACAGGAAGATAGTCTTTACTTTAGGGAAATACTCTTTATATGCAGGGAGATACTCTTGACTGTAGGGAGATAATCTTGGCTGCAGGTAGAAACACTCTTAACTGTAGGGAGATATTCTTAACTGCAGGGAGATACTCCCTTGACTGCAGAATTACACTCCCCTTGTTTGAAAAGTGTATGTACACTACTGGCAAGAGATACACTCCTCTTGTTTGATAAGTGTGTGTACACTACTGGCAAGAGATACACTCCCCTTGTTTGATAAGTGTGTGTACACTACTGGCAAGAGATACACTCTTCTTGTTTGATCAGTGTATGTACACTACTGGCAAGAGATACACTCCCCTTGTTTGATAAGTGTGTGTACACTACTGGCAAGAGATACACTCCCCTTGTTTGATAAGTGTGTGTACACTACTGGCAAGAGATACACTCCCCTTGTTTGATAAGTGTATGTCCACTACTGGCAAGAGATACACTCTTCTTGTTTGATCAGTGTATGTACACTACTGGCAAGAGATACACTCCCCTTGTTTGATAAGTGTATGTCCACTACTGGCAAGAGATACACTCTTCTTGTTTGATCAGTGTATGTACACTACTGGCAAGAGATACACTCCCCTTGTTTGATAAGTGTATGTACACTACTGGCAAGAGATACACTCCCCTTGTTTGATAAGTGTGTGTACACTACTGGCAAGAGTCTCCCTACTAAAGCCTTAGTTCTCTCGGCCACTGCAAGGTCCCTCTAAATATTAACCAATATCCATTTGATGTTGAGGTTAATGCAGAGGTCACAGATTAAGTGGAGGTCACTTGGTACTGTAGCCCTGAAGATGTGATTGGTGCCTTAAATGGGCTATTAGCACTTGGACCATACTGAGAGTGAATTCGTACTCAAATGCTTCCACATCTCGTCAAGAACAAAACTTGAGCCCAAATTAAATTCGAACCAACGAAGTTTCTGAAAGATGGGAGACTTGCATGGCTTTCTTGACGTATGAATAAATTACAGTAGATATAGTAACTTCTATAACTGGCAGATAGGACATTTTTATCTGAATCCTAATGTATATTTTGTATAGTTTGATCTAAACAAGAAGGAATATTCTTGATAGTTATAAAAGTTACTAAAACAATATTAATTTATTCATACATCAAGTCATGTGATCTGCAGCTGTCAGACTTGTTAGATGTTATCAATACCTATAAAATAATAATAATAATGTATAATGTTATCAATGTTGACTGCAACATAAACATGTTTGTATTTGTTGTCAGAATCCTGCTGAAGGTGATTACGGATTTAATACATTCTAACCCACTTTGATGGCTACGTGGTCTAAGGCGTCATTCTCGCAATAGACTAAACTGCCGATGATGGGGAGATTGGGGTTTGAATCCCAGTCAAGTCTACTGAGTGTGGATTTTCCTAGGTGGTTTTCCCCTTTACTTCCACGCGAGTGCGCACCATTTATCCAAAAGCTCTCCTTCCTTCTCCCTCAAGTATTTCCAGTCTAGATGTTGGCTCATCAGCGGTCCCTGTAAGTCCCTGCCCGTATCAACTCACGTTCAACCAGGAGGAACTCCTGAGAGTCCCTGATGTGAGTCTCTGATGTAAGTCCCTACCCGTATCAACTCACGTTCAACCAGGAGGAACTCCTGAGAGTCCCTGATATAAGTCCCTGCAGGGATCAACTCACGTTTGACCAGGAGGAACTCCTGAGAGTCCCTGATGTAAGTCCCTGAAGGGATCAACTCACGTTTGACCAGGAGGAACTCCCGGAACTCTTGAGAGTCCCTGAAGAGTGGAGGGCAGGGCAGAGACGGTCCGAACAAAGGGACAGACTCCTCGGAGTAAACAGCGAGTCTGTAGGAGTTGTCTTCAGGGACGTGCGTCACCAGGGAGAACACGTCTGCAGGACCATCAAGGGACAACACGTGTTTCAACTAACTATAAGTTATAAGTAGCCATTTTACCAAACAGTTCTCTTCTCACCCAGCTGAGAAAAGAACCATTTTGGATGTAATTCTTGAGTACAAAGCAAACTGGATCTTAGTAGGACCTGTCTTATGCACGACGTCTTAGAAGGAAAGGTTGAAGGAGAAAGGACCTTAGGAAGGAGGATTAAAAATATTGAATGACTTGAAGGAAAGGACAGGACGCAATGGCGGTGTAAGTTCACTGACAAAAGGAGTGGACCTGTCGTAAGACAGAACACCTAATAATAATAACTCCACCAAGTTTCCAAACTGGCCGCGTACTTCAATTCGGTGTTCTCTGTGTTTAGTATTTTAAAAGTAATACTGAACCAGTTCCCATAATCACTTGACCCTGTTTATATTGGCCTGGATCTTTTCAATCCGTATTGGACACTGCGGACATTCCTGTCGGGTCGCGACCCGCAGGTCACAATATCATCATGTCGCAATACTCTCATGGCACAATATCCTCATGTCACACTATCCGCAAGTCCTACAATCCACATGTTCTACTATCCACATGTTCAAGGCAGTAGCCCGGCCAACATTTATTTACTATAATTCATATTGCTAACTTATAAAACAAAATGTAACATCCAGGATAAGTAAACCAGTTTAACAGACACAATACCTAATTACTAGCTAACACTGGTCAATACTACAAACTAAAATAACACTAGTCTACACTAAACACTAAACTCATTCACTCGGCACAGTATTTATAACATGCACTTATCTCCAGACAAACTGACACTGTTTGTATCTCCACAAACTGCAAGCTGTTTGGGGGTAGATAACTGGACCCCCATGCCCCCCATGCCCCCCCTTCCCCCCCCCCCCGTACCTATCCTATCCCACTCGCTCATTCTTCTTTCTTTGCCGACGCATGTACTGCCTGTTCTCTAGCTTTGTCTTGGTTTACACAAATTTGTTGCTTGACTAATGAACGCAACCATATTAGAATGGTGGCGACATCCACTGACCACAAAACCACAATCTGTTACATTGGGAACTAAGTGTGATTGGTTTCATCAGGTTAAGAAGGATACGTGTGAACTGCGACTTGATGAAGGACGGGTTGAAGTGGTTCATCTGCGTAGGACCTCCATCCAGGAACACGATGTTCACGATGTCGTTCCCGATGTGACGCTTCCGCTCAACCTGCGGTAACACAAGGGTTGATTAACGGGGTGTAGGGACAAGGAAGGAGGAAGTGCACCCACAACTGTGTGAAAAAAGGTGTTGGAAAAACTACATCACGTTACCTAGCCGAGATTCGAATTTAGACCTCTCAGTTGGGTTACAGGATAAAACACGAATATAAAACATTTCTATAGATAGAGAGATAAATAAATATATAGATAGATGGATAGCTGGATAGATAGATAAATAGATTGATGGATAGCTAGTTTGAGAGAGAGATAGATAGATTGATAGATAAATGTAGCTATATAGAAGTTGGAAGAATTAAAAGAGACGTTCGTTTCCATCAAGATTTAAAGATGACATTTTAATCGTTTGTTTCCGACACATATCTCCGATAACCTGGCGTATGGCATAGCAACATAAACCAACGAGCGCTGGGAAACGAGCTAGTTGTCAACTAATAGGCCTACATTTAATTAAAATTAAAGCCCATCTTTTCAAGACGTTAGAAGAAAAATGAAAATACCTATGTTATTCACAGAGCCATATCGTCGAGCTATGACGTCACTTACCTGTTGTCGGTTGTCCTTGGAGTAAGGCAACATGGTGGACACGTGGAACATGACCTCGTGACCCTCGTAGATAGTGTACACCGAGTGTTTGCCCGTCATGTCCCCTGAGAAACAGATGAGGATTAGCGAGCACACAACCAGGAGGGGACGAACTGCTGGACTTCGTGTTGTGGAGTGTTGACAAGAGCTACAACTCTAGGAGGGGACGAACTACTGGACTTCGTGTTGTGGAGTGTTGACAAGAGCTACAACTCTAGGAGGGAACGAACTACTGGACTTCATGTTGTGGAGTGTTGACAAGAGCTACAACTCTAGGAGGGGACGAACTACTGGACTTCGTGTTGTGGAGTGTTGACAAGAGCTACAACTCCAGGAGGGAACGAACTACTGGACTTCGTGTTGTGGAGTGTTGACAAGAGCTACAACTCTAGGAGGGGACGAACTACTGGACTTCGTGTTGTGGAGTGTTGACAAGAGCTACAACTCTAGGAGGGAACGAACTACTGGACTTCGTGTTGTGGAGTGTTGACAAGAGCTACAACTCTAGGAGGGGATGAACTACTGGACTTCGTGTTGTGGAGTGTTGACAAGAGCTACAACTCTAGGAGGGGACGAACTACTGGACTTCGTGTTGTGGAGTGTTGACAAGAGCTACAACTCTAGAGGGAACGAACTACTGGCCTTCGTGTTGTGGAGTGTTGACAAGAGTTACAACTCTAGAGGGAACGAACTACTGGCCTTCGTGTTGTGGAGTGTTGACAAGAGCTACAACTCCAGGAGGGAACGAACTACTGGCCTTCGTGTTGTGGAGTGTTGACAAGAGCTACAACTCCAGGAGGGAAGAATCTGTCTTATCACTGCCAGTTGCGTGTTGTGGAGTGTTGACAAGAGCTACAACTTCCAGGAGGATGACCGTCTATACTGCCTTCGTGTTGTGGAGTGTTGACAAGAGCTACAACTCCAGGAGGGAACGAACTACTGGCCTTCGTGTTGTGGAGTGTTGACAAGAGCTACAACTCTAGGAGGGAATAACTATGGGACTTCGTGTTGTGGAGTGTTGACAAGAGCTACAACTCTAGGAGGGGACTGAACTACTGGACTTCGTGTTGTGGAGTGTTGACAAGAGCTACAACTCTAGGAGGGGAACGAACTACTGGACTTCGTGTTGTGGAGTGTTGACAAGAGCTACAACTCTAGGAGGGATACGAACTACTGGACTTCGTGTTGTGGAGTGTTGACAAGAGTTACAACTCCAGGAGGGACGAACTACTGGACTTCGTGTTGTGGAGTGTTGACAAGAGCTACAACTCAGGAGGGAACGAACTACTGGACTTCGTGTTGTGGAGTGTTGACAAGAGCTACAACTCTAGGAGGGAACGAACTACTGGACTTCGTGTTGTGGAGTGTTGACAAGAGCTACAACTCTAGGAGGGAATGAACTACTGGACTTCGTGTTGTGGAGTGTTGACAAGAGCTACAACTCTAGGAGGGAATCGAACTACTGGACTTCGTGTTGTGGAGTGTTGACAAGAGCTACAACTCTAGGAGGGACGAACTACTGGACTTCGTGTTGTGGAGTGTTGACAAGAGCTACAACTCTAGGAGGGAATAACTGCTGGACTTCGTGCTGTGGAGTGTTGACAAGAGCTACAACTCGAGGAGGGACATTAACTGCTGGACTTCGTGTTGTGGAGTGTTGACAAGAGCTACAACTCTAGGAGGGAACGAACTACTGGCCTTCGTGTTGTGGAGTGTTGACAAGAGCTATAAACAACTCTTGTGTGGGAGGTGAAGATACAACTATAGGGACCAACTTCGTTGTTGTGGAGTGTTGACAAGAGCTACAACTCTAGGAGGGGACGAACTACTGGACTTCGTGTTGTGGAGTGTTGACAAGAGCTACAACTCTAGGAGGGGACGAACTACTGGACTTCGTGTTGTGGAGTGTTGACAAGAGCTACAACTCTAGGAGGGAACGAACTACTGGCCTTCGTGTTGTGGAGTGTTGACAAGAGTTACAACTCTATGAGGGAACGAACTACTGGCCTTCGTGTTGTGGAGTGTTGACAAGAGCTACAACTCTAGGAGGGAACGAACTACTGGCCTTCGTGTTGTGGAGTGTTGACAAGAGCTACAACTCCAGGAGGGAACGAACTACTGGCCTTCGTGTTGTGGAGTGTTGACAAGAGCTACAACTCTAGGAGGGAATGAACTGCTGGTCTTATACACTGCCAGTGGCGTGTTGTGGAGTGTTGACAAGAGCTACAATTCCAGGAGAGGACGAACTACTGGCCTTCGTGTTGTGGAGTGTTGACAAGAGCTACAACTCCAGGAGGGAACGAACTACTGGCCTTCGTGTTGTGGAGTGTTGACAAGAGCTACAACTCTAGGAGGGAATTAACTGCTGGACTTCGTGCTGTGGAGTGTTGACAAGAGCTACAACTCTAGGAGGGGACGAACTACTGGACTTCGTGTTGTGGAGTGTTGACAAGAGCTACAAATCTAGGAGGGGACGAACTACTGGACTTCGTGTTGTGGAGTGTTGACAAGAGCTACAACTCTAGGAGGGAACGAACTACTGGCCTTCGTGTTGTGGAGTGTTGACAAGAGTTACAACTCTATGAGGGAACGAACTACTGGCCTTCGTGTTGTGGAGTGTTGACAAGAGCTACAACTCTAGGAGGGAACGAACTACTGGCCTTCGTGTTGTGGAGTGTTGACAAGAGCTACAACTCCAGGAGGGAACGAACTACTGGCCTTCGTGTTGTGGAGTGTTGACAAGAGCTACAACTCTAGGAGGGAATGAACTGCTGGTCTTATACACTGCCAGTGGCGTGTTGTGGAGTGTTGACAAGAGCTACAATTCCAGGAGAGGACGAACTACTGGCCTTCGTGTTGTGGAGTGTTGACAAGAGCTACAACTCCAGGAGGGAACGAACTACTGGCCTTCGTGTTGTGGAGTGTTGACAAGAGCTACAACTCCAGGAGGGAACGAACTACTGGCTTTCGTGTTGTGGAGTTTTGACAAGAGTTACAGCAACATTTTACTAGGAAGAGACTCAGCTGACAGTTAATAGATATTTCATGTCTTCATACGTCAACTCATGTCCTCTGCAGCTGTCACTTCTGATAAGTATAATCAACACATATAGAATAACAATTATATAATAAAGTGTTGCCATTGTTGACCGTAATGAAACCTTGTTTATTTTTTCTTAAGAGTCTTCCTATGAACATTAGACTGTACCAAATATTCAGAATTTATTAGAACTCTTTAAGAGCTGGTCTCCCGCCAGATAGCCTCTTACCAAGACAGGTAGCACAGCTTGAATCAAACTTATCTTGATGTAGTTTTCTATCCTCTTTTCAAAAACACTGAAACTCTTTCTAAAAATGCAACCAAAATGAAAAGGCTATTTCCGGGATTCCAAGTCTTACCATCCATCCAGGTTTTCGCATAGGCCTATGTTCTAATTACACTAAGTTGTTAGGGTGGAGGAATTTTTAATTTAGAGGAAGTGTATTCCATTTGCGTGGAGGGAGAGTGTAAGACCACCCTCAGTACACCCGAATGGGGTTTGAACCCCGATATTCCCGTAATCGGTAGTTGGTATGACTTGTTGTATCTGATATCCCAATTAACCGGGCGATAGAGGAAGAAAACCCGGACCTCACCTTTGACGTCCAGTCCCCCTCTGTACTTGTCCCAACCCTTGAGACGGACCTTGTCTCCCAGAAGATGGACGAACCTTTCGAACTCAGGACTGCCGGACTCTGGAACACATCAAACACCGCCTGACTTACAAACTGACTTATCTCTAAATACAGGCTGAAGGCTTGTGGCCGTGGTTACACAAGTGATGGGAAGGTTGCATTAAGAAGAACTATACCAGAATTTTCGTGGAGAGAGAGTGGAAAATATCTAGGAAATAACACCGTCTTAACACCCAAATGAGATTCAATCCATGGTATCCCCATCATTGGCAGTCTAGTTTATTGCGAGAGGGACGCCTTGGACTGTTCAACCACCGGAACAAGTTGCTGTTAATACATGACTGTGAGCTCATGCATGTATCAATCATACAGGACCTCGAACCCGGCACCCTTATTGCAGCAGGCAGATGCGCTCCCCACTGAGCTAAGGGGAAGGACAGAATGTTGTCTGTATCGCTGGTGGACACACCAACAGGGGAAGGATAGAGGGCTATCTGTCTAGCGGGTGGACACACCAACAAGGGAAGAATAGAGGGCTATCTGTCTAGCGGGTACACACACCAACAGGGGAAGGATCGAGGGCTATCTGTCTAGCGGGTGGACGCACCAACAAGGGAAGAATAGAGGGCTATCTGTCTAGCGGGTGGACGCACCAACAGGAGAAGGATAGAGGGCTATCTGTCTAGCGGGCAGACACACCCACAGGGGAAGGATAGAGGGCTATCTGTCTAGCGGGTGCACACACCAACAGGGGAGGGATAGAGGGCTATCTGTCTAGCGGGTGCACACACCAACAGGGGAAGGATAGAGGGCTACCTGTCTAGCGGGTGCACACACCAACAGGGGAAGGATAGAGGGCTACCTGTCTAGCGGGTGCACACACCAACAGGGGAGGGATAGAGGGCTATCTGTCTAGCGGGTAGACACACCCACAGGGGAAGGATAGAGGGCTATCTGTCTAGCGGGTGCACACACCAACAGGGGAAGGATAGAGGGCTACCTGTCTAGCGGGTGCACACACCAACAGGGGAAGGATAGAGGGCTACCTGTCTAGCGGGTGCACACACCAACAGGGGAAGGATAGAGGGCTATCTGTCTAGCGGGTGGACACACCAACAGAGGAAGGATAGAGGGCTATCTGTCTAGCGGGTGGACACACCAACAGGGGAGGGATAGAGGGCTATCTGTCTAGCGGGTGGACACACCAACAGGGGAAGGATAGAGGGCTACCTGTCTAGCGGGTGCACACACCAACCGGGGAGGGATAGAGGGCTATCTGTCTAGCGGGTAGACACACCCACAGGGGAAGGATAGAGGGCTATCTGTCTAGCGGGTGCACACACCAACAGGGGAAGGATAGAGGGCTACCTGTCTAGCGGGTGCACACACCAACAGGGGAAGGATAGAGGGCTATCTGTCTAGCGGGTGGACACACCAACAGAGGAAGGATAGAGGGCTATCTGTCTAGCGGGTGGACACACCAACAGGGGAGGGATAGAGGGCTATCTGTCTAGCGGGTGGACACACCAACAGGGGAAGGATAGAGGGCTACCTGTCTAGCGGGTGCACACACCAACCGGGGAGGGATAGAGGGCTATCTGTCTAGCGGGTAGACACACCCACAGGGGAAGGATAGAGGGCTATCTGTCTAGCGGGTGCACACACCAACAGGGGAAGGATAGAGGGCTACCTGTCTAGCGGGTGCACACACCAACAGGGGAAGGATAGAGGGATACCTGTCTAGCGGGTGCACACACCAACAGGGGAGGGATAGAGGGCTATCTGTCTAGCGGGTGGACACATCAACAGGGGAGGGATAGAGGGCTATCTGTCTAGCGGGTGCACACACCAACAGGGGAGGGATAGAGGGCTATCTGTCTAGCGGGTGCACACACCAACAGGGGAGGGATAGAGGGCTATCTGTCTAGCGGGTGCACACACCAACAGGGGAAGGATAGAGGGCTATCTGTCTAGCGGGTGGACACACCAACAGGGGAAGGATAGAGGGCTATCTGTCTAGCGGGTGCACACACCAACAGGGGAGGGATAGAGGGCTATCTGTCTAGCGGGTGGACACACCAACAGGGGAAGGATAGAGGGCTACCTGTCTAGCGTGTGCACACACCAACAGGGAGGGATAGAGGGCTATCTGTCTAGCGGGTGCACACACCAACAGGGGAAGGATAGAGGGCTATCTGTCTAGCGGGTGCACACACCAACAGGGGAATGATAGAGGGCTATCTGTCTAGCGGGTGGACACACCAACAGGGGAAGGATAGAAGGCTATCTGTCTAGCGGGTGCACACACCAACAGGGGAGGGATAGAGGGCTATCTGTCTAGCGGGTGGACACACCAACAGGGGAAGGATAGAGGGCTATCTGTCTAGCGGTGCACACACCAACAGGGGAAGGATAGAGGACTATCTGTCTAGCGGGTGGACACACCAACAGGGGAAGGATAGAGGACTATCTGTCTAGCGGGTGGACACACCAACAGGGGAAGGATAGAGGGCTACCTGTCTAGCGGGTGCACACACCAACAGGGGAGGATAGAGGGCTATCTGTCTAGCGGGTGGACACACCAACAGGGGAAGGATAGAGGGCTATCTGTCTAGCGGGTGCACACACCAACAGGGGAGGGATAGAGGGCTACCTGTCTAGCGGGTGCACACACCAACAGGGGAAGGATAGAGGGCTATCTGTCTAGCGGGTGCACACACCAACAGGGGAAGGATAGAGGGCTATCTGTCTAGCGGGTGCACACACCAACAGGGGAAGGATAGAGGACTATCTGTCTAGCGGGTGCACACACCAACAGGGGAGGGATAGAGGGCTATCTGTCTAGCGGGTGCACACACCAACAGGGGAAGGATAGAGGACTATCTGTCTAGCGGGTGGACACACCAACAGGGGAAGGATATAGGGCTATCTGTCTAGCGGGTGGACACACCAACAGGGGAGGGATAGAGGGCTATCTGTCTAGCGGGTAGACACACCCACAGGGGAAGGATAGAGGGCTATCTGTCTAGCGGGTGCACACACCAACAGGGGAAGGATAGAGGACTATCTTTCTAGCGGGTGGACACACCAACAGGGGAACGTTCCACAAGTCAGGGTGTTCTGTTTGACAAAACAGACCAAGTCTCCCCCGAGCCTGTTAGTAGGTAGTTTGAGATATTTAATAAAACCCAGAGGTAGTTTTTGTTAGAAATTATAATTCCTCTTCAAAATGATCCGGAGACGAGCATTTAACGCCCTGTCGATCAAAGTGCCCTTTGACCATTTTGAAAATTAAAGGAGAAGAAAAGAGACGAAAGATTTATCAAAGAGAATCTTGGGAAATATTCACTTTGTTTTAATTCTACAAGGGAAGATTAAAATACTTATACATAGTGGCACGCCTGCTTCTTCGAGAAGCTGTAGCCCACCCACCAGTGTTTACGCAGTATAAGGCGTCAGGCTCAGAACAGGTTGATTATCCTGTGATGGGGATATAGGAGTTTGATTCCTGTAGAGGAATAATTAAGGTATATTTATTCTCTTTTAATATTTTACCTTCCTCCCCCTACCCCTCCCATCACATTGCATCAGTGTAAATATGATTATATCTTGGACGGGTAGTAAGACTTGGTGCTCAAAAAATATTCTTAAATTGCTAAAGAACACCTAGATACGGGAATCTAACCTGGAACATTTGGTTTAGCACAACAAAGCTCTACAACTGAGCTATCAAGAATTGGTTCTTCTGCATTCTCCCCTCGGTACAAACAAACGAACGAACGAGCCTGTCTGTAAACATTGTTTGTTTGTTTGTTTACTTGGTTATTTAACATTAGCGTAATTATTTAGATTGGCACCGGATTCAGATTTCAAGAAGTCTCTTCAGAATGTTTGGGGAGGGAAAGGAGGGATTACGACTGGTGGAAAGTTCCTCTCTTGGGGTGTTTGTGTTACGACTGCAGTAACGTACCGAGTATCACACGCTCCAGCGAGCCGGATTCACGCGATCAAACTCCTCTGGTTCGATGAAACAACCAACCCCCAATAAACCTGAGCGTAGAGCGGTCTAATGGCTCAGTGGTACGGGGACATCTCAGTTGTAGAGAGGGTACCTGTGTTCGATGAAACAACCAACCCACAGTTTATTGCAAAGTTTTGCTGTTTGAGGTTAAGCATCAGTGTGGGGTTTGCCACCCCTCTCAATAATCCACAAACCCAGCGGTAATCCCTTGGAAGGAAGATAACCCGAGTTAAGGGCAGTATTTATACAGTTTTTTATAACAATATATTTTGACAAAATAAAACAAATATTGCTCCACTAGATACACGTTTTTCTACCGTTGATAATATCAACAGTTGTTGAATATATGTCCTGGGTATGGTGGACTTTAAACAAAGCTTTGTATTTACATCTAAAAGTGTTCTCATCAAAGTCCGCAAAGTTCCTGACAGTTATTTAACGACTGTTTTGTTTATCAGTGTAGAAATTCAAACTAAACTTGTATCTAGGGGAACAATATTAGATCTTTTTTTACACCAAATGTTTTTTGTTATTTAAACTGCAGCACTGTGGACGTTAACGTCAACCTCGGTGGTAAAGTGCTCGTCTTGGATCCGATGTTCGTGGGTTCAAACTCGGACAAGGTTGACGGATTTCTCTTGAGCAATAAAAATCCGTAGCACACCTTCCTTCGGAGGGGAAGTAAGGCCGTCGGTATCATGTCAATTGTGGCATGTAAAATTACCCGGGAAGGTGTGTGAGAATACCTTTCTCGATAAAATTTGTAGGCCCTTTCGCTCTCGCTCACAGAAATTCTCGTGTGATTAAATAATCAGTCGGTTCAGAAAGTGCCCGTTAAATACCTCAAATGAACGGGAAAGCAACGTCAACTAATTTTCCCTTCTCCCCCGCCTCATTAAAGACTAACGCCTTACGCTCCAGACACCGGCGACACGTGTGTTAGGTTGAGTTCAGCCCGTATCGATCCTGAGGGTACACAATACTACTAGAGGAATGTAGGGGAGGGGAAAGTAGGGGAGGTACTGTCGAGAGTAATATCCTTCAAGCTGCTACCACTGCTATTCTCCAAAGTGATAAATTGCCTCGCAAACTAAGAATAGCACTTGTCATCTTCGTCAGAAGAGGGGAATGGTGGGGTAGTATTATTACCTAACCCTTCCCCTACTAACATTGGATACGGCCAGCACTAAAAAAACTTTCTACAATCTTAGATCCGTTCTTGAAAAAACATTTTTTTACGCATTAAAGAAATTTGTGCCAGTTCGTTAGAATTTGTTCTTTTTTAATTTGTTTTTACTTTTTTACCATTTAAAAAGGTGGAAAACCTACCTAAACATACTTTTCTATTTATCTTCACTCCGAATTATTTCCAAACATAAAAAAATCTGTGAGGCTCGTTTTTATCTTATTCTATGTTTAAAGTTGTTGGGTTTAGATTTTTCTAGAAAACATTCAACTCGGGAGATTCTTAATTATTTTTTTTTTGCACTGGGTCTTACCACCCAACCAGACTATCCGCATTTGATTACATTGAGTAAAGAGGAGGAAGATAGAATTTAGAGGAAATGTACCCAAAATTGAATTGAAGGGATAGAAGGAAATCTCTCCCGGTATACCCGGATGCTAGGATTTGAAGTTCATCTTCTTCGACACCGGAAAATAAGAATATAATGATCCTGACGTTTAATCCGCGTGTCCACCGATACAGACTTAAAAATAAACCATCGTTAAGGGCGTTTCATGGCGGAACATTGAGGCGCTTGACTAAGTTTAGAAATCCAGGATTATTTAAGAAGTGATGACTTTGTCTACCTGTAACGTAATGGCAGGTCAAGATAAGATTTACCATTTTAATGATTTCATCTAATTTTAAAGATATAGCGTTGAAACAAAAGCCATACATTTTTAAATAGTTCACTATTTGTATTAAAACAAGAATATTGACGTAACTCGAAAATACAGCTCGCTTGTGTGCTTGGTTTGAGGCTTGTTTTAATATTTAAATTCTCCCGCAACTTCTTGGTAATATTTTGAAATGTTTCTCGCCACCAATGCTCAACCTAACATAACGAGATTAAGTAGTTTGGGCTGATTAGTCTTCAAGTTCTTACAACAAAGGTTATTGGAGCTACAAACGAAGGTTTAACAAGAGGCCACGACTTTTTGTTGATCACGAGACATTGACTGTACCAAGGAGGTCGTCTGCACACTACTTTACTGACAACATGATTGACTGGCGGGAGCACGGAGTACACGTCACGTGACCACAATGCTGGCATGAATACAGATTGTAGATTAGTTTAATCTCAACTGAGGAGCGAACCCAGTTCTTCCACTCACCGTTACTGAGCATCTCGTCATCCGTCTTCTGTCCCGGCCGGCAGTACAAGATCCCGAACTTGAAGTTGACTGAGCCTTCCTGTTCCTCCAGGAGTAGCAAATCCTGGAACAAACACCACTTTTATTATACTCACCTTCTGGTCATTTGTATGTATTATACTCACCTTATGGTCATTTGTATGTATTATACTCACCTTCTGGTCATTTGTATGTATTCTGGTCCTATGTATGTATTAAACTCACCTTCTGGTCATTTGTATGTATTATACTCACCTTCTGGTCATTTTTATGTATTATACTCACCTTATGGTCATTTGTATGTATTATACTCACCTTATGGTCATTTGTATGTATTATACTCACCTTATGGTCATTTGTATGTATTATACTCACCTTCTGGTCATTTGTATGTATTATACTCACCTTATGGTCATTTGTATGTATTATACTCACCTTATGGTCATTTGTATGTATTATACTCACCTTATGGCCATTTGTATGTATTATACTCACCTTCTGGTCATTTGTATGTATTATACTCACCTTCTGGTCATTTGTATGTATTATACTCACCTTATGGTCATTTGTATGTATTATACTCACCTTATGGTCATTTGTATGTATTATACTCACCTTATGGTCATTTGTATGTATTATACTCACCTTATGGTCATTTGTATGTATTATACTCACCTTATGGTCATTTGTATGTATTATACTTACCTTCTGGTCCTAGGCATGTATTATACTCACCTTCTGGTCCTGTGTATGTATTATACTCACCTTCTGTATATCCGGTGAGAAGATCTCCTTAGGGCCCTTCTCCAGTTTCTCCATGTTGGGGAAATTACTGCGAGAACAAAATATCCACAGCTAATTTGGTGCGGTTTTAGGTAAATATAGTCTACAGGTCGTGTCATGACAGCCTTATCAATCTAGTCTGTAAGTCGTGTGCTGTGTATAACCCCCCCGGTCCAATGACCCCAACACATGGCCAGGTTCGTGAGACCCTGGCGTGGTCCCCCGGGAGATATGGGCGTCTCTTGGTGGACCAGCCTTGGAGCAGAGGGGCGTAGTCCACCGGCCAGCCTCGCTAGAGCGTTGAAACACAAGACCATCTCCACACACGACTTACAAACTCGAGTGACCAATGAGTGTGATCCTGAGGGAATAAAGACGGAGAAAAAGTGAGGTAAACAACCATTTCACCCATGATTCATTATTCGGCCATTCGAAAGTGACGCTCATTTTGTTAAAATAAATGGTACGGAACTCCGCACGGACTTTCTCGCGCTATTGTTTAAAAATGAAGATATTCACTCAAAACTCGTAATATATGTGAAACGAAATAATACACACTAGCAAACCCAAGCAATAATTGCATTATACTTGTGTAAAACTTTTTTTTAGTACAGGTTTTAAATTTTATAATTTTATTTTTAAAGAATTAATGTCCTCATTTGTACTTTGGACCAATAAAAAATATCAATATTGGTTCCACAATGGTCAACACTTCGTAATAAAATTTCAACTTCCGGTAAACATTTTCGACATTTTATAAGGTGTTGCAGATCTTCATGTCATCGCATTGCTATTAAATTTCTCATTTATAAATGTTGACCAATAAAAATTGTAAATATTGACTATTGAGTCTAAAATGGAGATAGATCATTGTTGTACAAACATTTATCCTAAGAGGTTTAAGGAAAAATAATATAAATCTTTTTAGAGTCTTACTTATATTTAATTACTCTATGGCATTGGAGAATTATTACGTTAAAACATAAGTAGTATCTCTCTACAACTAAAGCTCACAAAATTGTATTAATATATTTGCCAATATCTCAGAAACTGTCGGTTTTATAAAAAATATATTTAATATAAAAGTTCTTTATTTTTAATAGTACTACAATTTTGCAATTATAAGTTATTTAGTATCTCAAATAGTTGCAGAGATACGGAAATTTCAGCTTCTGTAAAGTATCCTAAAATTAATGTTCATGGGAAAATTAAAATAGCCACTTTATTTATAATCTTAATCAACGCCTAGATACGAGTTTTAATCAAAATCGTTAGAGCCGATTTTGAGAAAATCGATATTTTCTCTTTTGGCCCTTTATTAAACTACACTTAATTTTAAGTTGAAACAGACACACAGACAGACGGCATTGCAAAGACAACTTTTTAGGGTGCGGAGGTCATGAGACGTTGACATCCATCAACATTTCAGTTTTTTTTACGGTCACAATACTTAACCTTTATAATGTTCGAAAAGTAAAAAAATATATATTTGCGTATAGCTCGTATAGCTTGAAAGTTATTGGTTTTAAAAAAATATGTTTCGAATAAAATATTTGTATTATACATAGATCTACATATTTGCATTGATAAGTAATCTCATATCTTAATAGTTTCAGAGATATGATAAAAAAATTATAATTTACGCATCAGACCAGAGCCCTTAAAATTTATTTTGCCGAAATATTGAGAGTAGCCATTTTGTTTGGAATATTTGTAAATGTTTATAAATTAAATTTAATCAAAATCGTTAGAGCCGATTTTGAGAAAATCGACTTTTTCTCTTTTTGCCCTTCAGTAAACTACCCTTAGTTTTAGGGTTAGATATCCAATTCCAAAAACCTCTCGGGTCAACCCTATGAAAACCCTAGATACCAAGTGTTAGCCCGATCGGTAAAATAGTTTAGGCTCTAGTCCGAGGTACAGACAGACATACGGAAATTCAAAAACCACTTTTTAGGATTCGGGGGGTATATGTAATGTCGAGATTCATCAAAATCTTGACTTCGATTTTTTTGAAGATCACAATACTTATTCTACCTGTAAGATAGCGAGAAAGTAAAAAGAAAAAGAATAACATTGTATTTTAAAGAATATAAAAGTTAAAATAAAAGTTCATTACGGTCCAAAGATTACAATATTATCATGAATCCGAACCTTAAGCCCCACCACCATCAGTCAATAATAGCGAACACGCGGTGAGTTAGTGTTAGACTCGTCTACTGATGACGGGGATGTCGGGGTTCGAATCCCGGTATGGTATAATGAAGGTGGTGTTATTTTATAAATGGTTTTACACTCTCCTTCCACGTAAGTGCTGGTAGATTACCTTTAAAACTCTTTCATCCTCACCCCTACCCCATTAGAGTAATTGTCGTGCATGCGTATAACCTGAACAGGTGGTAAGACGCGGTGATGATAGTAATTATGTATGCATAAGGCAGTCACTAGAATAGTTTCAACTGGTTACGGGGTGGTGAATTTAAGTCCCTGAAAAAACGCCAACTAAAAGTAGTCCTACCTCAAAATCTGCTTGACCGTCATAGGTTTGTTGGGTGCGTACGATAGCGATATCTTCTGGCTCCCTGGAACAAGAACACAACAACTGGGTCACTTGCACACAACTGGGACAATGGTCTAGCCAAGGCACTTATTTCAGCGACAACAAATACTATCAATCATGTTAACTATTAAAGATAGTTTCAAATGTTAATAAATATCCAGTGGTAATTCAAACAAACTCGTGATGGCTATAAATATAGACTAATAGTTTTTTTGTTTATCAGATTAGGCCTAATACTACCGACAAATATTTTAATGATTAGTAAAAGTGAGTTGTGAGACGTGTAACATTGGAAGTTCACGCGCCACAGTTTGCCAAACACTCAGCCACAGGAACATAGATATGGAACATCAGTTCTTTGATTCATACAAATGTTGTGTACACTCCATTCAGGAGGTCATCAACAAACCACCTAACGCTTTCTCTTACCTAATCTGTTCTTCCCCTCTCCCCCCTCATGTAACACCGTGTAGACAATATAGCTCCTCATGTAACATCATGTAGACATTTGAGCTCCTCATGTAACACCATGTAGACAATAGAGCTCCACCCCATGTAACACCATGTAGACATTAGATATCCCCATGTAACACCATGTAGACAATAGAGCTTCTCATGTAACGCCATGGAGACATTAGAGCTCCTCCATGTAACACCATGTAGACATTAGAGCTCCTAATGTAACACCATGTAGACATTAGAGCTCCTCCATGTAACACCATGTAGACATTAGATATCCCCATGTGACACCATGTAAACAATAGAGCTTCTCATGTAACACCATGTAGACAATAGAGCTTCTCATGTAACACCATGTAGACATTTGAGCTCCTCAAGTAGCACCATGTAGACATTAGAGCTACTCCATGTAACACAATATTGACATTAGAGCTCCTCATGTAACACCATGTAGACAACAGAGCTCCTTCCCACTACCTATATGGTCACGTGATATACGAATGACCCAGTCTTACCTTGACAGACTCCACTACGGCCCTATAACATAAGCTGCACCATAGCAGAAATAATATAGATTATCTTCCAGGGTGGACGAAGTGTAATTTATAATGAATAATCTCACATCTCAATAAAATGTCATCCTTTCAAATCCTGTTGTGGCCATTTATTGGAATACAAATAAAGTTATTCACAACAAATATAAAGTACTACGCTGGCAGTGTGTATAATATGGGGGTGTATTTTTCATAAGTAAATTGTTCCTTTCACTTCACACAAAGGCGGGTACATTTCCCATCAATTTTACTTTCCTCTCGCCTAAACCTTTCGCTATAAACATGTAGAAGGTCCGGATGAATAGCAAGACGGCTTTTTACAGATTGTTTTATCTGACAGCTAGACTAGTTACTAGATCTACTTTCACGTATTCATACGTTAAGTCATGTGATGTAATAAAGTTTTATATTATCAATGTTGACTGTTATGAGACATGTCTGTATTTTCTAAAATGTACTTTCAATGAAAGTTAGACTGTACCCGATAATTTAGTGATAAGCCACTCCCTACACCCAGTCGAGATCCGAAGCCCGACCTCTCCGTCACCGGTAAACCAGACAAGATAAGACTGACGACTGGGTCCACGTGGCCACCGTTGCGGTTAACTTGAAAATGAATAAATGAATTTAAATTATTTAGAGGCCCAGATTTGCGTTGAAAATAATTAACGAAATCAAAAGTTAATTGAGTTTCTTCCTCCTTGATAAATCCTCGTTACCGCGCTACCAACTTGACAAACAACGATACATCTGTCTCTGTGGTGAGGTTGGCGGTACCTCAGACACGGGGGAGTGGGAGGTATGAATCAATTTCATGAGCGCGTTAAGGGAGAAGCGTTTAGAGCGGTCGTTAAGTGAATTCTCGCCTCCCGAGTCGTTAAAACTTGAACTCATTTCGTTTCCAGGCGCTGGAGATCCAACTTAGCGCTGAGAAATAAACAGACCGGACGTGCTCTCAGGTAGCCCGGATTATAACTTTACTTTAACCATCAATAAATATTTACTTTCATTATTAGATTTTATACCCGTCTGCACTGAGTTATTACTTCAATGGTTTTCCACTCTCCCTCCATGCAAATGTGAATAAACACATCTTCTCAATTATACCTTCCTCATCCCGACACCATTAGCCTAATTAAGTGTGTTTAGCCTATTAGTAAATATATAGGCCCTAACCATATTTTTAACGGCCTATTTAGACGGAATGTACTTGGTTAAGCTAGTTTGTAAGTCGTGTTCTGGTATAAACAGTATTTAAATAATAGAAATATCTTTAGTCACCGCGTCTTACTAACCGTTCGGGCTATACACATTTGGATGTGATAAAAATGAGGAAGGTAAGATTTAGAGGCAATGTACCCACCAAAAAAAGTTTATTAATCTCCCAAAATGTGTTATGAAATATGCACGCACGCCCACGTTCACAAAACAACTTAGCATTATACATTTGTATTTATATATATTTTTATTAATCAAATAAATGAATAGTAAAATAAAATCTTTTTAAATAAATATTTATTTAGAATCACGGTCTATTTAACGTCTCCCACCGGGGGTTTCCCCTTACTTTCCCTCCAAGACATTGCGAGAGCTGACAATTGGCTACACTGTGTATGTTACCAACATTTCCCTCCTCCGAGTTGTAGCTATGTTACCCCTGATTGGCTACACTGTGTATGCTAGTGCTAACATTTCCCTCCTCCAAGTTGTAGCTATGTTACCCCTGATTGGCTACACTGTGTATGCTAGTGCTAACATTTCCCTCCTCCAAGTTGTAGCTATGTTACCCCTGATTGGCTACACTGTGTATGCTAGTGCTAACATTTCCCTCCTCCAAGTTGTAGTTATGTCACCCCTGATTGACTACACTGTATATGCTAGTGCTAACATTTCCCTCCTCCAAGTTGTAGTTATGTTACCCCTGATTGGCTACACTGTGTATGCTAGTGCTAACATTTCCCTCCTCCAAGTTGTAGCTATGTTACCCCTGATTGGCTACACTGTGTATGCTAGTGCTAACATTTCCCTCCTCCAAGTTGTAGCTATGTTACCCCTGATTGGCTACACTGTGTATGCTAGTACTAACATTTCCCTCCTCCAAGTTGTAGTTATGTTACCCCTGATTGACTACACTGTGTATGCTAGTACTAACATTTCCCTCCTCCAAGTTGTAGCTATGTTACCCCTGATTGGCTACACTGTGTATGCTAGTGCTAACATTTCCCTCCTCCAAGTTGTAGCTATGTTACCCCTGATTGGCTACACTGTGTATGCTAGTACTAACATTTCCCTCCTCCAAGTTGTAGTTATGTTACCCCTGATTGACTACACTGTATATGTTACTAACATTTCCCTCCTACAGGTTGTAGGTATGTTACCCCTGAATGACTACACTCGTGTCAATCTATATTAATAACACCCGACCTTGTCAACAGTTGAACAGCTAACAACGCCTCAGTCTCTCAAGACACAGCCAAGCGTCTGTTTGCATTGGAAACCCAATCAGGTAAACAGAGGGTGCGTGATGCGACGGAAATTACGTCACAAGGTGAGTTAACAAGGGTTGACGCCTGCCGGCCATCATGGTAATTCACCATCTCTTTACGAGAGGAAATGAGAGGTTACAGTGTTGCCACATGCAGACATTTGTAAGGCTCATTTTCCTGACATAGCTTTGTTAGTTATAATAATATATCAAGCGTGTTTTCGTTCATTCAGCCTCGCGTTTTATTACCCGTTCCGGTTACACGCATGAGGTACTAATCAGTGTAATTTGTTAGGGATGAGGACGGTTGAATTTAGAGGAAGTGTACCTGAATTTCTGTGGAGGAAGAGTGGAAAACTACCCTCAGTACACCCGACCAGGATTCTCACCCCTTATCTCCCTGTAATTGTCATTCGAATCTATTGCGAGAGTGACCCGCCTCGGTGGCGTAGTTGCCTAACGCGCTAGTCGTGTTGAGCTCGACCGCGAGGACGGGGAGATCGAGGTTCGAATCTCGGTCGGGTGAACTGGGGGTGGTTTTTCCTAAATGGTTTTCCACTCCCCCTCCATGCAAATGCGGGTTCACTTCCTCTAAATTCAACCCTTCCAATTCCTAATCCATTAGAGTAATTAGTACTTAAGCGTATAACCCGAATGGGTAGTAAGACGCGGTGCTAAATATTATTATTATTGCGAGAGTGACGCTTGAGACACCTCGACCAAAAATAATTATTTAGAATAATATTACCTGAAGGTGAACTATTATAAAAAGAAGGACTACATAGTTAAATTTAAAGAAAAAGCCGAAAGTCACGTTTCTTATTAAATTTCCAGATAAATGTAAAAAGAGACAGTTTGAAAGAAAGTTCTGTCCGGAAACCTGGCAACACTGCGTGTCCACCACCACGTGGGACCCGGCGTCAAACCCGGCCCTGCACGATAACATTTATCAGGTCTAACAAACGTCAAGTGGGCCCTAGCAAGCAAGTGTTTTATTAAGGATATCCTTCCAATCCTTAAGGACATTCGAGGATTAGAAAAGATACCAAATAAAACTTTTAATATATTTCAAATTTGGAGCCTGAATAATATTTTAAAGCTATTAGGATGATTACCAGTGGCTTAGTCCTATATAAGTTAAGAAAAAATCCAACAGCCATGCCCCAGACCAATAATTTATCACTCAACTGAATGTGAGCTCTCATTAACATTTAATTTTGATTTGGACCAGGGTTTGAATCCTAGTCGAGTATAATAATGGTTATTTTTCTTAAAATGATTTCTCACTCAATCTCTCGACATGAAAATGCGAGTACATTTACACTAAATTCTACTTTTCTCATCCTTGCCTCATTAACGTGGTTAAATGTCTAGAGCCGGACGGGTTGTAAGGAACGGGGCACAAAAATCTGATAAAATTTGAATTGGAAAAAAAAATGATTTTCTTGCTAAAGGACATTTGGAGGATTTTTTTATAAAATGCAAACATGTTTTTTTCTGTCAACATGATAACATTTACTGTAAATTGTATTGTTGGTTTATATGTATTCATAACACCTATTAAAAAAACAGCTGAAGTTCACATTACTTGACGTATGAATACATGGAAGTAAATCTAGTAACTGTTGTATCTGTTAAAAAATCTGACTATTTCTTCTTGTAATGTTTTCAGAGATTGAACTAATCTTTAAAAAAAATTCCAGCCTGAGTGTTTTATATTGTACAAACATGTGAACATTCCAGTTCAAGTGGTTTATACTGTACAAACATGTGAATATTCCATCTTGAGTGTTTTATATTGTACAAACATGTGAATATTCCAGCTTGAATGTTTTATATTGTACAAACATGTAAATATTCCAGCTTGAGTGTTTTATATTGTACAAACATGTGAATATTCTAGCTTGAGTGTTTTATACTGTACAAGCATGTGAATATTCCAGCTTGAGTGTTTTATATTGTACAAACATGTGAATATTCTAGCCTGAGTGTTTTATATTGTACAAACATGTGAATATTCTAGCTTGAGTGTTTGTATATTGTACAAACATGTGAACATTCCAGACTGACAGGAAGTACTCACTGTCCTCTTACAGAGGATGGCCCTGTACTGAGGTACGCACTGATTGTTGGCGTCAGTCAGCACAACTGACAGGAAGTAAGTACTCACCGTCTTTGTCCAGAGGATGGTCCTGTACTGAGGCACGCACTGATTGTTGGGATCAGTCAACACAACTGACAGGAAGTAAGTACTTACCGTCTTCTTCCAGAGGATGGCCCTGTACTGAGGCACGCACTGATTGTTGGCGTCAGTCAGCACAACTGACAGGAAGAACGGCTCTTTTTTCTCCGTCCGCGCCCACATAGTTTTGGTGCACTGCGCGGGACAAGAACCAAACACTTATTACATGGAGGGCGGCGTGATAGTATACTAAATGATGAGTAGTTCATGAACAATTAGTTTGGATTGAACAGTTCCCCCAACAGAACCAGTTGAACTAGTTCACCTCCTGGAAGTGAACTACGAGTTGATGAGAGAGCAAACAATCGTGAATCTTCGGCTGAACTCGGTCACAGAAATGATATTCTCCCACGAGCCCTCATGTCAGGCTTGTGTGGGTCGAAAGGTAGTTCTTTCTTTGACTGACATTACCCTCGTTCCGCGAAGATACTAGAAAATCCTCGAGCCTAATAACATCTACATAACAAGTTTGAACAAACACATCAACATTTTTCGGCTGTAGCTCCCGGTACACACAGACATATATACAGACAGATATACAAACATATATATACAGACAGATATACAAATATATATATATATACAGACATATATACAAACATATATATACAAACATATATACAAACAGACATATATATAGACAGATATAGATACAAACATAATAAATACTAACAGATATACAGACATATACACAAACATATATACAAACATATATATGAGCATATATAAAAACAGATATACGAACATACAAATATAGAGACAGACAAATTTACAGACAGACAGAATCGTAAAAGCCACTTTTCCCCCCTTGAGTTCTGGGACACATAAAACGTCAAGATCAATAAAAATTTCAAGGTCGAAAAGTTTCACGATTGTAATACTTTGTCTCTATGATAAAATAAAATAAAAAGTAAATTGTTTACATAGCGACTTGTTGGGAAGAAGCGAATACGGACTCCAACAATCAAAACTTCATCTGGAACACTTGTTAATAATCTGATAAGTAGGGCTAGGATTTTAATGATTTTGCATTTTTTTTGGCAAACCTGTAACGTTATTCAAGTATATACAAATGTGTTTCATAAGAAACTTCGCTGATTAAAGTAGCTTTGTTAAGGCATTTTTTTGCATTTTTCTGTGTTTTTACGCGAATATGGCATTTTTAAAGGTTTTTTCGGTCATTTTAAGTAATTTTTTGTTATTTTTGAGTAATTTACCCAAGATTAGAACATTTCTGCACACGTCAAAACAAATGGTGGTGCCCGTGATAGCTGGGTAGCTCTTCCCCCCCCTCCCTCCCTAGCATAGTGAGGCTGTAAATGAACTCGTCTAAACTAGTCTGAGCAAGTTTTGCAAATAACGGGGGCTCATTATCTCTCTACATTTTTCGGAAGCTTCATGTGTTTGTTCATGTGAATTTTAACATTCAACATGCCT